>CM052661.1:5470270-5564608 GCA_028533165.1 Leontopithecus rosalia | reverse complement strand
TGATCATGGCACACAGTCCTTTTCCATCAGGGCTTGTTTCATTGCTGATGAGGAACTGCAATCCCCTGTAGAGGGAGAGGGGTTCTGATTTTGGGTATTCTCAGTCTTTCTAGGCTGGTTTCTTCCCTTTGTTATAAATTTATCCATCTGTCGTCTTTACAATTATCGCCCTTCTAGTTGGGTTTCTGAGTGGATGCCCAGTTTATTGATTCCCAGCGCTGGAATCCGAGCAACCCACTGCGCAGGACAAAACAGCAGCAATAAGACTGATAGTGCTCTTCTGCCCAGGAATCTCCTCCCATTTACTCTGCACGAAGAGCTGCCGCGCCGAGGTGCCGGCAAAACCGCTGTGCCAGCCACAAGAGTCGTGCTGGTGACCCATGGGGCCCCTCCACTGGGAATCTTCTGGTCCGTGACAAAAATTCGTCTGAAAGTGTGGCGTCCTCTCGTTCTCTGCGCTTTCACTAGGAGCTACAATCCTGAACTGTTAGTGATCAGCCATCTTAAATCTCTTTTCAAATTGTATTAATTTATTTGTTAATTAATTTAAATTAATTGTATTAATTGCATTGATTAATTTTATTAATTCTTACCAATATTCTTTCTACTATTAGAAATCTATTTATATCCTCAATTTATAGATGATCTTTATATGCTTCACTGACCCCATTCAATAACACATTCCTCATGTTCATTATACATTGTGTGAAACATTTCCTTAGCTCTTGACTGCTCTCAGATTTATGTAGTTTAAACTGCATATGGATTAGTTTATATATGATCACAATAATTTTTTTAAACCAGCAATTGGTTCTGTAGCAAGAAAGCAAATGCCTAGGAAACAAACCTATAGAAACCAAAAAGGAAGTTTAACTCATGCCTTAATTTTATTACAATACCTAATTTCATGGGGAAATTTAGAAGCTCTAGTTTCAACTCATTATTTTATTCATCAGAAACTGCTGCATGAAATTCTAAATAAGATAATCATATTATTCTCAAAGCTTAAACATATCACAGAAAGAAAAAAATAATTTTACCTGAACATAAAGCATCATGTGAAATGTTCAAAGGTGCTTCACACAGAGAGTTACTTGGATTATCGTCAGACTGCTGAATCATTTGGGAAGCTAAAAACAGGACCAAGACATTTCATTAGATAAAGTTTCAGTATTTTTTGGCAGATGAGGCCAACAGGAAGTCTACCTATTAATCATAGGTGGTTCTATTAAATCCTATAATCACAAAAATAAAAGGGATCTTAAGTCAACTAGCCTGAATCTAATCAGATGCTCATGAGAGCTGAACAAACATTTCCAGTCTATGTTAGTGTTCTTGTCTGATAATCACGGCTTTTTGTTCAGGGATACTCATCATAGTTGCCTCTAAAACTAGAGCACTGGTACTCAACCAGAGGTGATACGGAATCCTGGCAGACATCTGGTAATGCCTGGACACATTTTTGGATGTCGCCAGAGAGGGAGGGCAGTGGGTATGTTGCTGGTGTTAGTGAGGAGGGGCAGGGATGCTGCTGAGCTTCCTGCCACACACAGGGTAGTGCCCCCAACAAAGGATTACCCAGACCCAAATGTCAGCTGTGCTGGGTTGAGAAATCCTGGAGGTTTCATAGAAAGCACTTAGGATATCAGTGATTTAACAAATAAGGTCGTATTATCTTCGGAAGCTGTTCATAAGACAGTCAAGAAACAAAATAAATGTTTGGATCTCATATCCAAAGGTATTTCTATAGGGACTCAAAAGGATACTTTTCTGAGAAAACTTGAGCAAAAAAGAGAATAAACCAAGATAAGGAAGGGAAGCACACATAAAATTTCCAGTTAGATTTGAAACTGTGCTGGATGCAGTAAAGCAGCAAAATTAACACTGGAAAGTAATTTTAAAAAAGTAAACTTCAAGGCAAGTTAGTTTATACTCATGATGGCACATTGAAACAATTTGGATGTCCACGTGGCACACAGCTAGTTACCTACCTCAGTGTCCATTCTCACTTCCTCTTAACAATAGAACTTTGATTTTATCGGCACAGTAATGCATCCCAGTAAAGACTACATTTCAGTCCTGCTTGCAAAAGGGGTGGCCATATGACCACATTCCAGCCAATGCAATCAGGCAGGAACACTGGAGAGACATCTGGTAAGGCTGTCCAAGGGAGATGGCTCAGCTGGGAGGCACACACATTTCGGGAGAAAAGCCAGGCAGGCACAACAGAAAGATGGGAACCTGGTTTCTTAAAGACACCACAGAATTGCAGCCCAGCCCTGACTGCCTACTCCTGAACTAGACAAGACAGAGAAAGGCAATTCTATCAAGTTTAAATTGGTTTTTGTGTTTCTTTGTTATATGCAGCTAAACCTAACCTTAACTGATGTAGATAGACAAAGGACATAAAATTACAACAGGTAGTAGTTGATAACATTAAAAGCTGCATTCAGGAAGTCATAGTCAATAATATAAAAAGGCACTTAAACTTGCTTCTAATCAAAAGTAACTTAAACAAATACAGCTTTTCAAGCTTCAGATTGAAACAGGCTACAGGCTAACGTCATTCAGTTTTCCAAGTGTGGAGAAAGGGGGCATCTTATAAACAACTGGTGAGAGTAATATGGCCCCATTTTGTTTTCTGAGACAGAGTTTCACTCTTGTTGCCCAGGCTGGAGTGCAATGGCACAATCTTGGCTCACCACAACCTCTGCCTCCTGGATTCAAGCGATTCTCTTGTCTCAGCCTCCTGAGTAGCTAGAATTACAGGCATGGGCTATCACGCCTAATTTTGTATTTTTAGTAGAGACAGGGTTTCACCATGTTGGTCAGGCTGATCTTGAATTCCCGACCTCAGGTGATCCACCCACCTTGGCCTCCCAAAGTGCTGGGATTTCAGGCGTGAGCCACCATGCCTAGCCCCCAAATTTTTTGAAGGATAATTTGACTATATCTATCAATTAGCCCGAAGCTGTGGCACACGACTGTATCCCTAGCTGCCTGAGAGGGTGAGGCAGAAGTACTTGAGCCCAGGAGTGCAAGTCCTGCCTGGGCAACACAGTGAGACTCTACATCTTAAAAAAAAAAAAATCAAAATTCTGCATGTATGAATTAATATTACTGAAATACATGAAGTACCCGGAAATATAAGGATTCATATAGATGCATACAGGGGTTATAACATGTCCAGAGAAAGGAAAATGGTTTAATAAAAAAACAAGAACAACTAAACCATATGGTTAAAAAAAAGAATAAAAACTACAGCCCTATTTCTAATAAAGAAAAACTGAGGGAAAAAAAAATCCACCAACAGATGATTCAGTATTAAAGCTGTAGAGAACTTTGCAGCATCTTAAAAAAAAATAGGTCAGTCTACAACAAGGAAGCTGCAATAAAACCTCCAGGATACTCTTAAGAAAGAAAACAAAGCGGATAATAACACGTATGTCATTATCTAATTTAGGTAAAACAGAAATTACACGTCCACACAGAAACCAAACCTGTACCTTTTTCATGTATACGCAGGTATCTGATACACTGAAACAGATCGGGAAAAACACAACTTAAAATAAGGTTCTCCCCGCAGAGGAGTAGAATTAGGTGGGTATCAAGATGAACTTTTACTATTAGCTAATTTGTTAAGTATTTTATTAAAATCTGCTCACTTAATTAAAAATTTTTAAGATAAAAGAAATAATGAAAAATGATTCATTAGATACATTAATCTAAAGCCAATTCCTTAAAAAGACATGATTCATGGCTGGGCGCATTGGCTCACACTTGTAATCCCAGCACTTTGGGAGGCTGAGGTGGGTGGATCACTTCAGGTCAGGAGTTCAAGACCAGCCTGGCCAACATGGTGAACATATCTCTATTAAAAAAAAAGAAAAAGAAAGAAAAGAAAAATTAGCCAGGTGTGATGGTGGGCACCTGTAATACCAGATATTTGGGAGGCTGAGGCAGGAAAATCACTTGAACCCAGTAGGAGGTTGCAGTGAGCTGAGATCACGCCACTGCACTCCAGTTTGGGCAACAAGAGCAAAACTCTGTCTCAAAGAAAGAAAGGAAAAAAGACATAATTTATTTAAAAAAAAAAAAACTCCAAAGATAATAAAAATTATAAAGGAGCTGCAACAAATAGAATTTTAAACTTAAGAACACTACACATCCAACATACACTTCAAAAATCTTAATGATGCATAAGATTTTCTGGGAAGCAAAGCCAGCCAGGAAATAGGCCAAAATTTGCTACTACCAAGAAACATTAACTACATTATCTAGACAAAGAAAAAAAAAGCTTTCCACCAGAATTTAATCACCTATTTGCAGAATTTTCATTTTACAAACTATAATTACTTACAGGTAGGGGAAAGATTTTTCCTTTTCTCCTTCATCTCTCGTAATCTCTTCTCCATTGCGCTGTGGTGACTATTATCAATTTTCATTCTGGGACTGTATGTTAATGAACCATTAGATTCAAATAAGAGAATAGGTACATCATCATCTGAAAAGAAAAAATCCACTTTAAGATCAAAAAGCGCCTTCCTACTTCAGGAATATGATTCCTTTTAAGGAACACCCCCACACACCCTGCTTTCCTTCCCTCCTTTGGACATCATTGCCTGCTTTTGCTAATATTCTAAGCCCACCACCTCCACAGGCTGCTGGCTCACATCTGCTGAGCACCTGCCTTCACCAAGCACTGCGCTGAGAACAACGTATGTATTAATGCATCCAACCTCAAACCAAACACAAACCAGTATCCCCACTTGAAGGCAAAGACTGAGACAGAAGTTTAAAGTTGTAGAGCCGGAATGCAATCTGGTTTCTGTATCTTGTCCCAGGTTTCAGAAACTGCCCGCAGTAACCATTGCTCAGACCCTCAACACACGCTCACAGACCCAGACTTGAACTTGATGGCACGAAGTGGGATCAGCATGGTCCCTGAACCATGAAACTATGAGCTGGTTTTGCATGGGTGCAGAGCTGTGCTTTTTTCTGGAATGCTACCTTGCATATGCTCAGAGGCCTTTAGAACTTTGATACTCACTCCCAACAAAAAAATACCAAGAATTATTTAATAAATTTTCCTTTGCAACTCGTAAGCCTAAATAACCCTTACTGTATAGTTCTGACAATATACAAATGTATATTAGTTGAATCATTAATACCTCATATGTATAGTTTTTAAAAGGCAATTTCCATTAAGATACATATTTGGTCTAAAAAGATAATTTTGGATCTTTTTAGACATTACCATGTTGTCAAGTTATTTTCGAATACACTGTCACTGACACAGGAAGAAGGCCAAAGTGACAAAATATAAAGAATTATAAGAGAGTGTGTAATATTGATATGAGACTAGGAGAGGCCAGATCATAAAGGACCTAGTAAATTGTAGAATATGTTAAATATAGGATTTTATCCTGAATATTTTTCCTTGGGATGACACCAAGAAATTTTAAACCAGGAAGGGGATACCCTTCTTATTTAAGGTTTTCCTCATGTGACTACACAGAGATGAACTGTAAGGACACGGGGCAGAGTGCAGGGCAGGGTAAGGAGTGGCTGCAGTGGTGCGGGAGGGATAAAGCAGGCATCAGGGGTGAGAAGAGGGAAGGTGAACACAGAAGTCAAGCAACTGTTTCAGAAGCAGGGCCACGGTCTTGATGGGGGTTAGTCTCAGGGAAGATGTCAAGGACGACCATACGTTTCTGGCTTGAGCAGTGAGGAAGACCAGACAGCTGGTGTGAAGGAAGGACTGACACACCCAGGAGAGGCAGTGGGAGGGCTGAGCGTGAAACAAACGATGCAGGCTGTGTTTCTAGAAAATAATGCGGCAGCACAGTGTGGGCTAAGTGTGCCACCGAATTCTGTCGCACTGTCATCACAGATTTAAAATAAATCTTGATAATTCTATTTGAATAATTTCAAAACAAAGAATAGAGAATTTGTGACACAGCAACATAGATGAAAACAAAACTAGAGGAATCCATGCTTCCTATGTCTAGTGATCACAAGTGCTTATCTGTAGCAATGGTGTGTCAGAACTGGCAGGAAATACTGAATTTAGAGGACAGTGAAAAGGCCAAGAGAAATAACGAAAACATACAAAGCATCTTAATGTTTCATCATATTCTTATATATAAGAATACTATTTGAGAATATATAAAAATACCTATTTTTTTCTAAGACATCTTGTTATGAACATAATATTCTAAAGTATTTTTCCAAATCACTAATGGAATGTATTATCTAAGATTTGCCTATTCTGTAACAAAACAAAAAGGCCAATTAGGTAAAAATACAAAGTTATATGTAAGGAAGAAAAAGGCTTGTTAGCTACCGTTTGCTTTTCCTCTGAAATCATTCCTGAAGACAAGTTCCACCACCTTAACCAATGGTTAAGACTGGTCGATCAGCTCAACTGCCTGGCTCTATTACGGCTCCCAGTCAGGTCTCCTGCAGGCTGCCGACACTTCCTTTTCTCCTTCCTAGAGTAAAGCTACTGTGGTCTTCATCAGCTATCTCATCCCGAACTCCACTGCCATCATGCAAATTAAACAAGGTGTGTGGACACAAATGCAAAGAGCTGTATTATATTTCTTGGCTTACCTAGACTTGTTTTTTGCCTTTGTAGCTCTTCAGCCATTTTCTCAAACTTTTTCTGAAATCTCTTATCATTTTCTGGTGTTTTAAAATTAAAATCTTTGGGTTGCATACACTTACGCTGTGAGAAAAGGACACAAAAATTAATGCTGTATTGCAACTGCTTAAGACAGGAACAAAAGCCTTTCACATACATTCCTGACACTTTTCACAACATCAGCAATAAAAACTTCTGAAAGAGGTGTTCCTTGCGCTGTGTGTGAACTGGCAATATTTCTTTCTTTTTGCACAATTATAAAGGAAATGGACAGAATTTAAAAGATGGAATAAAAGCCTCTGTATAACGCTTTGTGAGACATTTTCACGATCCCAGCATTCACAGTTTCCATCGAAGTTTTTAGCCAAACCAGTCTCTTTCCATTTTTTGCTACTGTTACCGTCATACGGGCCCAATCTACCTCAACTCTGTGTATCAAAATGGCGAACTGTTTTTGAATTGCCATGGACTCCAGGTTGCAAGTTATATATCACTTGAGCATGCCCAGGTGAACCAAGCATGTAACCATGGGTAGAATCTAAGCACTTAGACCAAGGAACAGGGGCCAAATTAAGGAGTAAACACCTGATGGCATAACCCATGATCCAATCAGACTGAGCCCTGGCATCACCTCATGACACAACCCAGTAAGATCGCGGTGCCCAACATCACCTCGTTACAAGATCCAATCAGATCACACTGGGTTTCCTCTGCCTATGAAACTGTCTGAGCCCCCATCTCAGGGAGGCAGATTTGAGTGTTTCCTCCTGTCTCCTTGCCAGGCAACTTGCAATAAAGCCTTTCTTTTCTTGAAAGCAAGTGCTGTGATCTTGGACTCTATGTGGGTTGGGCAGCAAGCCCACTGCCTGCTTGGTAGCACTATTCTCACACCACCCTCCCTGCAAGACCAGGATGCAGTAATCAAACAATTTCTATTTTATAATTACCAAAAAAAAGAACCATTATCTAATCTTGCTCTACCGTCATTAAATCACAGTAACTCCAATCAGCTACAAAAACTGTAGCTACACACACAAACACATAAAACCCCAGGCTGATATCCAGAGGAAGGTCCTGGGTAAACTCTACTCTTACCATCCTCAGAGAAGGGAAACGTTTCCTTTAAAACATATCTCATGGCTGGGTATGGTGGCTCATGCCTGTAATCCCAGCACTCTAGGAGGCCCAGGAGGGAGGATTATGAGGTCAGGAGTTTGAGACCAACCTGACCAACACGGTGAAATCCCATCTCTACTAAAAACATAAAAATTAGCTGAGCAAGGTGGTATGCACCTGTAATCCCAGCTACTAGGGAGGCTAAGGCAGGAGAACTACTTGAACCCGGAACACAGAGGTTGCAGTAAGCCGAGATGGCGCCATTGTACTCCAGCCTGGGTGACAGAGGGAGACTTCATCTCAAAGAAAAACAAAACAAAACAACCACAACAACAACAAAAACCACCTCACCTTCCCAGACTTACCCACATTCTCCTCTTGGAACCGCCCACTGACTTCCCATCTTTAGCCCGGCCATCATCACAAATACACCTACTGATCTTCACATCGATTTTACCTACTACCACTTTTATGCCTGATTTCTTTCTTATAGGACCCCAGGGAAATTTAAGTCATCTGTCTAGGTCCCTTGGTTTTCGGCTTGAAGCTACCAGCCCAAATCTGCTTATATGGGTAACTAGCCTAACTTCTTTTGCTCCAGTCTTAAGCAAATAACTTTTTTTAGCCATTCAAGGCTAATGCCTACACTGGGGATCTTGCTCTGTTAAGTTCCTCACTCATTTATTGGCAAAAAACATTACTGTATGTCAGGCACTGGTCTTGCAACCTAGAAAGATCTTTATCATCACAGAGCTTGAATGCTGGTAAGGAATGACAGAAAATAAACATTAAATAAATAAGTATTTCTCCGTGAGACCTCTCGGAGGTCTTGGGAGGTTAATTTCAACAGGCTTGGAACCAGCCTGGACTGCTTTCACTAAAGTACCCGCATGACACAAAATGTACTAATTAGACAGTGGTGCTTTATAGCCACAGGTCCAGGAAGTTTGGGGGCAGACTGTGCCAGCTTGTCAACACTGTTTATGATTAGTGAGATGGAGTTGCTGGAGGCTCTGCCAGTGGGGCTGGTTCACACAGGCTCATGGCCAGCAGTGTACAAGAGGCTCCACCTTCCGCTCTCTGGTTCTCAGGTACTGTGCAGATTTGGACACACTGTTATTTCTAGGTCTTGAGAATCTTCTCTAGCAACTGCACTCCATCAAACTGGCCACATGACCATTGTCAGGAAGAGCCAGTAAGCACGGCAGATGAAAAGGGACTTGATAGTGGGCACAAGTGGGAAGACACTGCTGGTATAAACGGGGTGTCAGGAGAGGTCTCACGGAGAAAGTAACGTCTGCACAAAGCCATAAGGAGGCTGGCTTTGACCTCCATAAGGAGGTCCTGTGGATAGATTTGGGGGGAAGAATGTTCCCCACAGAAAGAATAGATAATGCAATGTCTTTAAAGCAGAAACACGATTGGTATGCTTGAGGAATAGCAAGCTGGGCAGACAGGCAGCAGACAGAAAGAGAGGAGAGAGAGAGATGCACAGAACCTCCTCAAAGACCCAGAACAATAAGGCCTCGAGTCAGGTTTAATTTGCAATTACATTTGGAAAAGAGAAGTAAAGGAAAGGTTTTTAAAGTGGTAAAGTGTATGAGCAGTCATTTATGCTTTAGATTAGGAAAAATTTAAAAGATCAGCAAGATCCAATATTGGTGAGACTACCAAGAAATAGGTAATTTTTTTTTTTGAGACAGGGCCTTGCTGTCACCCAGACCAGAGTGCAGTGGCATGATCCTGACTCACTCCGACCTCCACTTCCTGGGTTCAAGCGATTCTCCTGCCTCAGCCTCCTGAATACCTGGGATTACCGGCATGCATCACCATACCTATCTAAATTTTGTATTTTTAGCAAAGACGGGGTTTCACTATGTTGGCCAGGCTGGTCTCAAACTCCTGGCCTCCACTGATTCGCCTGCCTCGGCCTCCAAAGTGCTGGGATTACAGGTGTGAGCCATCGCACCTGGCCAAGAAATAAGAAATCTTGTACATGATTGGTGGTACTGTTAAAATCAAAATGTATATGTATTCTGGCCCAGTATTTTTTATGTCTTGACATTTGACTTAAGAGAAATAACCTCAAATATGTTGCATAAGTAATATACTTAGCAAAAACTGACAATGACTAAAAGTACATGAATATTGGAAAAACAGTCCCAATGTCTAATACAATACAGAAAGCCGAGCAGAATCACATCTACTGACATGAGATGGTCAAAACCATATGGCTAACTGGGGAAGAGGAGGCAACTCACCAAACAAGACCCATAGGGCAGCAGAGCCCCTTCATGGCAGGCAACCCTGTGTGAGTACGTACATGTGTGTAATGTAAGGAAGACGTGACACCCAGGATAGTTATCAAATTGAAAGCTGCTTGCTTTGAGGGAGGGCAACCAAAAGTGACATCTGCTTTATCTGTGTTTACTGAATGTTTTACAGTGAAAACATGCATGTACCACTGCCGAGTTTTTACAATGAAAACTTGATTTTATCACGTCACAGGGGGGTCCACAGACTGCTAAACACTTTTCACCTATAATCAGGTAAGACTGAAGGAAATTCATCCATCTATTAGATGGGCAAACTCTGGCTTGTCTGAGATGAAATATAACAGAGAAATATCATTTACTATTTTCAGGAAATGTGGAGTCCACAGTTATTTCTCCTCTAGTCTACAGGAAATGTAGTTTGGTTTAGAGAGAGTCATGCCTCTAACAGAGATTCTCATGTGAAAACAAACTGGCTGTGATGTTTCAGAGTACATTATCTTCAGATAAAGAAATCTCAGTTAGAACTTTTAAATAAACAGAAAGCTGAAAGGTTGTGGCTAAAATGTGAATTAGGTCTCAAATGAAAGCAATGTCTTTAACTCTACAATTTGCCCTGTGTATCTGCAGGTTCCAGGTCTGTGGATTCAACCAATCATGATTGGAAATATTAAAAAAAACTTTTTTAACACATATTTAAAAACAATACAGTGTAACAACTATTTACAAAGCATTGACATTGTATTAGGTAGTATAAGTAATCCAGAGATTACTTAAAGTATATGGGAGAAGCCAGGTGCAGTGGCTCACACCTGTAATCTCAACACTTTGGGAGGCTGAGGCAGCAGGATCACTTGGGACGAAGAGTTTGAGACTAGCTTGGGCAAAATAGACCCTGTCTCTACAATATATTTTTTTAAGTATACGAGAGAATTTGTGTAGGTTATATGCAAATACTACTGCATTTTACAGAACGGACTCAAGCATCAGTGGATTTTGGTATCTGGCGGGGTCCTGGAGCTGATCCCCTATGGATGCTGAACTGTTTGTATGGCAGATTTTCTCCAGTAAACGACTTCGCACATTTGGATGTACGTCCATCCAACTTGTGAGATTTTTCTGGCTAAAAAAAATGCAGGTATTTTTGCCACAGGTACAACAAACTTCACTCTGAAGTGGCTGCCAAAGCACCTGAATGTCCGCTTGTCTCTCGGCACCTTTTAGTTTCCCCATGGCCAACCACGGTCTCTTCCGCTTCCTACAAATCTTTCGAAGAATTCATGGGATAAAATAATCTTTAATTCACTAAAAATGGTATGTGAAAAGAACAACGTCATCAATAGCATACTTAAGACAACCTTGAATGTATTTGTGGAAGTTTTATTTTCTAGAAATAAAAAATAATAAAATGAATAAATTACTAATTGCCATTGTCTACACTGAAACCATGTACTTACTTTTTTCTTAATTAGGCTTGGCAAGTGTTCTTTCACGTTAGCTGCAGGGAACAATGATTCATCAACGTGTGCTCCCGCTGTCCTGCATCTGTATAATTAAATTAAGGTAGTCTAATCAGTGTTTGCTTCCATTATACATTTACACAGCACTAAATCTGCACCTGTATCAGCAATTTAAGAAATCCATACCTAGGCCATTTTAATAGACCTTTAAAAAATAAATACCTCAGGAAATACAAAAGTCATTATAAACCAAGCTTCCCAAAAATCGTCTCCATCTGGTGTTTAAGTATAAGGGAAGCAAGAGGCAGGTAAAGGAAGTATAATTTTTATGCAACAATTTTTGACTTGTAGCATACTTCAAAATTATTAGTGCATGGTACGCATAAAGGCATGAGTAAATGCTATTAAACGGATCATTTAATAGTAAACAGGCCATAAAACAGGTAATTTAGAGGTGGAAGGGATGTAAAGAAATTGAGGCCACAAAACATATCTTTCCTACAAAATTGGGTTGTCCTTTTTGTGTTTCTATCCAGACAGCACCATCAGCCCCAAGGCCTGGGTATGCAACCCATGCCCCACATCGCCAAGCCTCCTCCTGCTGTCCTGGCTGTGCTCACACCTGACATTTATCTGTCCACCTTCGTAGCATTCTGTCCCTCAAATCTAAATAATTATAATGACGTTCTCAATGCTCTCCTGGCCTGCTGTTTCTTGTCTAGTTCACACACACATTACTGAAATGTTAATCCTAAAACATTTTACTCATTTCTCCCCAACCCAGATAAAAACCTATCACTCCCATGTTTACGCCTATTTTCAATCATCTGCTGGTTAAGTGTTTTTATACTAAGGCCTCTGTAATCACCTCTCCGACTATCCCTCACAGCCCTATCACTGTTCAACATCTAACACGCAATAATTAAAGTACATTGCAATTAAAAAAACACATGTCCGTGTTGACATTTCTAAAAATATGTTAGGAACTAAGGAAGTTTCAGAAATACGTGCCTCTGCATGGTACAGTCTGGTCTATGCAGTGTGGTAAGTGACACTAGTGTAGCAAATCTCAACCTGGTGTCCCTGACACCCTTCTGAAGGTGTGCGAAGTCAATTCGATCGTGTGTGTGTGTGTGTGTGTGTGTGTGCGTGTGTGTGTGACAGAGTCTCACCCTGTCACCAAGCTGGAGTGCAGTGGCACCATCTTGGCTCACTGTAACTTCCGCCTCCCAGGTTCAGGCGATTCTCTTGCCTCAGCCTCCTGAGTAGCTGGGGCTATAGGCGCGCACCACCATGCCCAGCTAATTTTTGTATTTTTAGTAGAGACGGGTTTTCACCTTGTTGACCAGGATAGTCTCAATCTCTTGACCTCGTGATCCACCCGCCTCGGCCTCCTGAAGTGCTGGAATTATAGGTGTGAGCCACCATGCCCGGCCAATATTATCTTTATAACAATACTAACATACGATTTTCCATTTTTTTTCCACATTATCTCCTGAGTATACAATGCGGTGGAGTTTTCAGAAGCAAAATGATGTGCTATCCCAATACATCGAATGCAGAGGCAGATCTGAGAAGGCAACTATTGTCTACTAAGCCAGGCATCAGAGAAATCTGCAGAAACGTACAAATTTAAAAAAGAATACAAGGTAGTAATTGAAACAAGAGAAGTACAACCAGGCAGAAAAGAAGCAAAAAGGAGCTTAATGAGTAGGGTTCAGGGAAAGCTTCAGGTCAGAGATGATCACCAGACTCAATTGTGACAATGAGGCAGACGTGGGAGGACACAGATCTTCCATTTGGAAGCAGAGCACAGACCCAAGTACAGTGGAGCAAAGAGCGTGACATTTTTGGGAAAACAAAAAAAAATTCTTGCAATCCAAGGGTTATACTTTCCAAGCCAATAAGCTTAGACCCCGTCCTGTGGGTTCTGGGGCATGGGGACAGGTGTAAAGGAGAGGTCATGGGCATGTCACCGGTCCAAGACAAGGGCACTGAGAACGAAGAGGTCAGTCAGGGACTACTGCAATAACTGAGGCAGAAGACACCAAAGATTCAGCAAAGGCAGCTGGGGACTAAGAGGGGGAGGGGGAATACTTAAGTGAATAATATTTAGACAATAAAAATGGAAAGTTTTTGACCTCTGGTTAAATCTGGTGGACTGAGCACATGCTTTTCTCTTGACTCCCCAAACCCCAATAAAATGGTAGTAAAGGAAAACAAAAAGACATAAACTAACAAAAATAAAGAGTAGATAAGAGCTGTCTGGGGAACTGAAATCAAACAAATAAAAAAAAGAAAACTCAAGCCTGGCAGCTGGGACGGGGGACAAGTCTATCTGGAGCTCAGAACCACTCAAAGGCCAGAGGCACAGGTGAAGCCAGAGCAAGCAGTCAGGGCTGGGGCAGGGGGCAGAGGGCAGCAGGCGAAGGGCAGAAAGCTGAGAGGAGGCAGCAACCCTCCTTGCCTGTGCCCACTCACCACCACCCAGCACCAATGAGCATTGGGTCTGTGTTCTGATAACTGAAGCCTGAGAAGCCCTGGACTCGAAGGACACGAGGCTAAGCTCAAGGAAAACAGAAAGTTTTCCATGAAAGGACATGTATTCATGGTTCACTCTGAGATTCAATCTAGCACACAACTTCCACAGTCATAATGATGTCGACACAGACTACTGATTTAACCAACATGTATCACGTACACTGGAATAAAGAGTGGAAAGAACCTGCACATGAATGTGTCCATGCAAACGTCTATGCGGGAGTGGGATGCCCTGGGAGGGGCTGATTAAAAACGAAATTCCCACTTCCCTATCAGAAAGTCACTAGATAATATCCGAAACTGAAAATCTAAAACAGCAATATAGCCAGAATATTTAGCAATATGGAGGTCACTAAACAGCTTATCTGCAGAAGCAGCCACAGGTGTGAAAGGAGCCGCCTCTTGGGAACAGGAATTAAGGGTGAAAAGGGTCAAGAAAGGGACAATTGCTTTTCATGATAAGCCTTGTAATATTTGGTTTGTGTGTGTGTGCGCACACGCGCACATGTGCCCATACAATGGAACGTGATTCCACCATAAAAAGAAATAAAATTCTAATACAGATGACAACATGATCAACCTTGAAAACTTTACCCCGAGAAAGAAGCCCGATAAAAAGGCATGTGTTATATGATTCTATGAAATGTCCACAATAGGAAAATCCACAGAGACAGAAAGTAGATTAGCAGCTGCCTTGGCTGGTGGGAGGATGGGGAATAGGGCTAAGGGGTCCAAGCTTTCATTCTGAGGTGACGAAAATGTTTTAAAATTGTGGTGACAGTTGCACAACTCTGTGAATAAAGGCACGTGCTGCCTAACAACCCTTTGGTCAATGACAGGCCACATACACAACAGTGATCGCATAAGATTATCATGGAGCTGAAAAAGTCCAATTTTCTAGTGATGCACTGATGATCCTTATCCCGTGTAGGCCTATCCTGTGTGTCTTTGTGTCCTAGTTTTTTTTTTTTTTTTATGTTTGGAAAGTAAAAGTGAAAATTAAAAAACAGAAAAAAACGGATAAAGATATAAACAAAGTATTTTTGTACTGCTATACGATTTATTTTACAGTGTTATTACAAGTTAAAAAATTTTAAAAATTACAGTTTATCATGTAAAAAAGTTACAGAAAAGCCAAATTAAAAAAAAGAGTATAATAACTATTTACATAGCACTCATATTGTATTAGGTATTATAAATAACCCAGCTTTTTTCTCCCTCCAATAAACACAAGTAACAAAGAGATAGATTATATACTTATGGGAGGAGCTGGGTGCAGTAGCTCCCATGGGTAATTCTAACATTTTGGGAGGCAGGGATGGGAGGACCGTCTGAGGTCAGGAGTTGGAGACTAGCTGGGGCAATGTAGCAAGACCGCCATCTCTACAAAAATTTTTTTAAAAAGGGCTGGGTACAGTGGCTCATGCCTTTAATTCCAGCACTTTGGGAGGCCAAGGTGGGTGGATCACGAGGTCAAGAGATCGAGACCATCCTGGTCAACAAGGTGAAACCCCATCTCTACTAAAAACACAAAGATTAGCACCGTGCCTGTAGTCTCAGCTCTCAGGAGGCTGAGGCAGGAGAACTGCTTGAGCCTAGGAGGTTGAGACTGCAGTAAGCCATGATTGTGGCCACAGCACTCCAGCCTAGGAAACAGAGCAAGACCTTGTCTCTAAAAAATGTTATAGTATCAGTTATTACAGCTGCTCCAAAAAATCTACATTCAATGTAACCTACGTGTACCATGTGTATAAAGTCCACAGTAGTGTAACGCCCTACGCCTTAACATTCCCTCATCACTCACTCAGTGACTCACCCACAGCAACTTCCAGTCCCACAAGCTCCATTCAGTCAACACCCTACATATTTTATCTTTTATGCCATATTTTTACTGTACCTTTTAAGTTTAAATATGTTCAGATACACACATACTTAGCACTGCTTTACAACTGCACACGCTGTAGAGGTTTGTAGCCTAGGAGCAATAAGCTGTGCCACAGAGCCTGGGTGTGCAGTAGCTATGTCATCCAGGTGTATGTAAATACACGCTATGATGGCTGCACACGAAAAATCACCTAACTATCGATTTCTCAGAAGACATCCCTGTTGTTAAGCAAACGTGACTGTATATTTAAAGCCAATGAATTGTGTACTTTAATTGGTTCAACTGTGTAGCTTGAGAATTAGATCTTAAAACACTGTCGGGGGAAAAAAACCATGAGATACCATTACCTATCTGCTCGAATGACTAAAATTCAAAAGATGGATAAATTACAAGTATTGGTGAAGACGTGGAGCAAATAGAACCCTCACACGCTGCTTGCGGGAATATACAGCGCCATAACCACCTTAGAAAAGTATGGGTAATAACTCAAGAGAAATGAAAGCATACAACGATGCAAACATAAATGTCTGTTGTAACTTTATCCATAATGACCCAAATGGAAAACTATCCCATGTCCATCAACTGGTAGCCTGTGGTATATGCCTGTAATAGAATACTACTCAGCTATAAAAGGAAATGAAACCACTGCTATACACAACATGGGCCAGTCTCAAAAACATCCCCTTCAGTGAAACAAGTCAGGCACAAAATGGTAAAATCTGGATGGTTCCACTGATCTGAAGCTGTGGAACTGGTGACACTAATCTTTAGTGACAGAAACCAGACCTGTGGCTGCCCTGGGGTGGGAGGAGGAGGCAAGGAAGCTGATACCGAATGGACATGAGGGAGCTTTTGGGGTAATGAAAATGCCCTGTATTTTGGCTGTGATGGTGACACAGGTACACATATTTGTCAGAAGTCAGTGAATGCATACTTAAAATGGTTACATTTTGTTTTACATAAATGTTTGTATAAAGCTGATTTTAAAAACAAACCAACTGTCTGAGCCTACAATGATGGGGTGGGCAGAATGCTGGATCTAAGAAAAGAGATGGGAAAAGGAGGAGGGGTGGAAGAGAACAAGGAAGAAAATGTTTTTTAGGTGTGCTTCTTTAAAAAGTCTCCTTAATTACCAATTTAAGGCATGAGAAGTTTTTAGTTGCTTCTTCTTACTCAAGCAAAATGTCACCGATTTACCACTATTACAAGGAAAGGGAACAGCAAAAGGGGGGTGGCTGAGATGCATCTGGGTGAAAGACGTGGAGGAGACCCTAGATAATCATGTTATCAAATACCCAGTATTAAAGTCACCACCGTCATCAGGACAAAGGTCAGCCAGCTCATGAGAAGCCTCACACCGACCATGCTGGAAAAGCCACTATACAGTTGCCTCCTATGGCACAACACAGAAAACCAAGGAGCACAGAAGATCATTTGCCAAAGTGTACGAAACGGTAAGTATCCTTTAGTTAGCAGTTTGAGGAACGGCTTGACACAACTCAGTAAAACGTGTGCCTGGCACAGGTTACATAGCTGTGGAAGATGCGCTCTGTTCCCTTTGAGATAAGCTTCCCAACCACTTATCCTTCAGAGTGGTAAGATCTAAGGTGCACAGAGATGCTCTCCCTGAAATTCATCTTCCTGGGTGTAACTATCATTACTCACGATGAAGAAGTAGTGGCACTTACTGCTGGTAATGCCATTCTGCACGCCAACAGCTATGCTTCAGCACATGTGGTAACACACTAAAGCTGTGACACTGAAACTCACGTTTACCAGGCACCCAACCGAAATCTACTTAACAGGCAAAATCTAACAGAACAGAACAGCTTCCAATTAGATTTTTATTTTTCTTCAGAAATGTAAAATGATAACTTTATCCCACCATCTAGTGGTCAAAACAAAGTGTTTCAAGAGATGTCTCTAAACAGAAAACCAACTTTCTGACCTTCAGTTGCCAACTGCCGCTGCTTCAGAGCCAACAGAAATCAAAGCAGCAACGTTCTCCTTGGGAATCCCTGCTCTGATGAGCTTGTTTTCCCCGGAGAGCCGATTCACTCCAGCACTTCCCACAGCACACTGCCAGGCCTGCTAGGGACCACCAGCTCCCATTCTACCCGTGGGACGACGCCCATTTTAACCTGGGCCAGTCCTGCAGCCTTGTTACTACGCTTGTGTCAAAGTGCCCAGCATCAGTATCTTATTATCTAAGCCCAGTCAGTAAGTCAACAATTCAGGAAAAGTAAATGAATCTTCTATGTGGACGGCACTGCGTTAGCCACTAAGGCAAAGTAAAAAAGTGAATCGCATCGTTTTGAAGATTCCAGTCTGCAAGCACACAAGAACCCAGGAGGAGACTCGAAGTCTGCATAATAGTGCTCTGTCGGCAGAGAGAACACGTGAGCTGCATCGGGGTGAGAGGCTGCAGCACTTCTGTGGTCTGGCACCGGAACGACCGCAGCAAGTTAACTTAGGTGCTGCTGGAGGAACCTAGAGCCCAGTGGGTAATTCGCCCGGTCCTAGGTGGCTGCACATCCACTGTTACACGCTGATGGGACCTCAGGAGGACATATCAGACAGACCCAAACTGAAGGACATTCCTCTCACTGGTCAATGACTTTCAACAATGTCAAAGTCACAGAAGCCAATGAAAGACCAAGGAATAGCTGCAGGATGAGAAGGCTGAGGAGGTGAGAAATGGAGCTGGCTGCTGGTGGGATAGGAGTCTGAGGATTCCAGGAGGAGGGCAGCCGTGCTAAGCCCCTAATGTCGGCTGTGTTGTGCTTATGTGGGAAAATGTCCTTGTTTATAGCAAACCCTAAACGCAGGGGGTGATGGCCTTGGGTCAGCAACCAACTCTCAGCCCAGCAAGGACAAAGCCTGTGAACCATATTCCCAACCTAGCTGTTAGTTTGCAATTGTTTAAAAATGATAAACTTTCTTCAATGGAACTTAAGAGTGAGGACTAAGCTGACCTTTATTTCTTTCACCTTTATTTATTCATTCCTCAAGGTAAAAATTTCTACATCCAAAGGAAATGTCAAAAGTTTATCAGTTGCCATCTCATCTTAAAAAGAACATTCCCAGAATGAACCCAACAGAATGGGATTCTAGTGACACCTAGTGACCTGGCGTAGTTAACGTTCACATTGGCAATGGGAATCAGGAGCTATGGCATTGGATAGGCGGGCAGTTCACCGCGAAAGAACACACATGACATCAAACACGTAGGTCAGTTTGGCTCTTATCTCTATGTCCTGCTGAAGAAAATTCAACCCCACAAAAAATCAGAGAAATGCAAATAAAAACAGTATTATTTTTCTTCTACAAATTAGAGAAGACTAAAAGAACTAATAACTCACAATATCGGCAAAGGTCCTGGGAAATAGGTATCTTTTGATAATTCTAGAAAGAATGGAAACCAGTATACTCCTTCCAGAAGGTAATTTGGCAGAATCTATTATATTTATATATGTAAACTCTGAACTGAACAGCCCACTTTTGGGATTTAAACCTAAGGAAAGATCTGGAAAAAGGTAATATATACAGAAGCTTAATGCTGTACTATTTCTAACTGAAAAAAAACACAAAACAAGAAATGAAAAATTCCATATTCACCAATAGGAGACTGGTTATATAAATTACCGGACAGCTACTACAAAAGATTCTTAAATATATATTTTAACGTGGGATATATCTGCATGTACAGACAGGGGGAAAATGTCCTGTAATAAACAGTTAACTAAAGAAGTATGGCTGAGAGCAGCAGCTCCCACCTGTTATCCCAGCACTTTGGGAGGCCAAGTCGGGTGGATCACTTAAGGTCAGGAGTTCAAAACCAGCCTGGCCAAGATGTTGAAACCCCATCTCTACTAAAAACACACAATGAGCCGGGCGTGGTGGTGGGTGCCTGTAATTCCAGTTACTCGGGAGGCTGAGGCACAAAACTGCTTGAACTGGGGAGGCAGAGGTTGCAGTGAGTGAGTCAAGATTGTGTCACTGCACTCCAGCCTGGGCTACAGAGTCAGACTCCATCTCAAAAAAAAAAAGGGTGTTCCATTAAAAAAATAAAATCTACTTATTCACATGGATGTATATATAAATATAAATATATAAATGTATATGTACATACTTTTTAAATTTTTTCATTTGGCAGATTACTGTATATTTACAGAGTACAATGTGATTTATGTATGCCTTATGAAATAATTATAACAAGCTAATTAATGATTATAACAAGCTACAATGATATCCATCATTGTAGGGAAAACATTTAAAATCTATTCTTTTAGTAATTTTGAAATACACATTATTAGTAACCTATGTATGTTTTATATGTTTAGTACAAAGTCTGAAACTGTATATTCCAAACAGTCAATGGTAAGTTTCCCCTAACTTAGTGGAAGGAGGACAGAGGTAAATTGGTGAGAATTTTTCACTTTAAAAACATATACACACTGCCAGGCATGGTGGCTCATGCCTGTAATCCCAGCACTTTGGGAGGCCAAGGAGGTGGATCATGAGGTCAAGAGATCGAGACCATCCTGGCCAACATGGTGAAACCCTGTCTCTACCCAAAATACAAAAAAATTAGACAGGCATGGTGGTGCATGTCTGTAGTCCCAGCTACTGGGAGGCCGAGGCAGGAGAATCGCTTGAACCCAGGAGGCAGAGGTTGCAGTGAGCCAAGATTGTGCCACTGTACTTCAGCCTAGCAACAGAGTGAGACTCCAACTCAAAAAGCAAAACAAAACAAAACAAAATATTTAAATATAAGCACATTTAATCTGAAAGAAAGTTTATGTTTTTAAGATAACAAAAGGAGATCTAAAAACCAGTAATAAAACTGTGACTGTATTAAAATAAATAATAAAAAAAAAGAAAGAATTGCTACTGAAAATGCCAGAGATTAAGTTCACTTTTGAGGACCTTAAAAGTTTGCTTTTGCCAGGCATGGTGGCTCACACCTATAATCCTAGCACTTTGGGAGGCCAAGGCAGGTCAATCACCTGAGGTCAGGAGTTCAAGACCAGCCTGGCCAACATGGTGAAACCCCGTCCCTACTAAAAGTACAAAAATTAGCCAGGCATGGTGGTGCATGCCTATAGTCCCAGCTACTTGAAAGGCTGAGGCAGGAGAATTGCTTGAACCGGGAGGCAGAGGTTGCAGTGAGCTGAGATCGTGCCATTGCACTCCAACCTGGGTGACAGAGTCAGACTCCACCACCAGAAAAAAAAAAAAGTTTCTTTCTGGATAATGAAGTTACAAGTATTATGCAGTCTGCATGAGCCCCTTGAGAAAGAGGCTGGGGCTGGTGACAGGCAGAAATAGAAAGAAAGGGGATGAGGAATGAGAGGAAGGTGTCAGCAGCTGGGCCAGCAAAGCAGAGCAAATAACAACCTCGCAGGATAAAACAATCTGTGATCACTCCAAATGTAGGATTAGCTGAGAGGCCTATTTAGGTACAGAACTGCCTACTGTTTAGACTTTTGTCCATGCATCTTCAGCTTCCTGTAAAGGTTTCTTCTTCTGCACTCTTTCCTCCACATTTCTATCCAACTTTTAAAATGCAGTTCTTTTTTCGAGTCATTTCCCCCATGGCATTTTCTCTAATATCTCTATGCCACTTATCCAAATTTTCCTTTGTTCATAATTTTTTAGAATAAATATTTACTGAGCATCTACTATGAGGCAGAGGCATGTTAGATTCTTACTGGAGGCCGGGCGTGGTGGCTCACGCCTATAATCCCAGCACTTTGGGAGGCCGAGGTGGGTGGATCACAAGGTCAAGAGATTGATACCGTCCTGGTCAACATGGTGAAACCCCATTTCTATTAAAAATGCAAAAAAATTAGCTGGGCATGGTGGTACACCCCTGTAGTCCCAGCTACTTGGGAGGCTGAGGCAGGAGAATTGCTTGAACCCAGGAGGTGGAGGTTATAGGGAGCCGAGATTGCACCATTGCACTCCAGCCTGGGTAACAAGAGCAAACTCCGTCTCAAAAAAAAAAAAAAATTATTACTGGAAACACAACCATAAATAAGACAAGACGTGTAGCTGCTCTTAGAGTCCATATTACGATAGAAAGACCAAATGCATGATTAGAGATACAGATAGGTAAAGCAGTCAAATGAACAAAGTTTTAATAGTACACACAGGAAAAAAGGCGTTGAGATAGAGAATAACAAAGAGGGCTTGAACTGTAAACTGGGACGGAGGAAGCTCTTTTGATAAGACGACCTTGCAATGCAACATGTATATAGGAGCTGACCACAAAACTGGGTTTAGAATCAGGAAGAGGGTGCAGAGTTCTCAGCACAGGACAAGAACTAAAGGCAGGAAAGAGAGTGGCCTTGGGGACGTGGACGCCCAGAACATTTGGAAGAGGCAAACAAGGGTGAGGGGAACCCTTGTTTCCAATTCCAGCTGGCATTGGAAAGGAAGGGGACAATCACACACAACACTGGACCTGGGTCAACAAACTTCTATAAAGGGGCAGGTAGTGGGCCATAAGGTCTCTGTCACAAGGATTCAAATCTACAGCTGTAGTACAGAGGCAGCCACTGACTACATTGGCCGACGAACATGGCTGTGTGACAATAAAATTGTATTTATGGATAATAAAATTGAATTTTATAAAATAAAAATGTCATGATATAGTAAACATTTGAATTTTTTTCTTGTAACCTGTAACTTAAAAACCATTCTTAGCTCATGGGCCATTAAAAAGAATAAACAGTATGGCAGGGTGGATTTGGCCGGGGGAATCATATTTTGCCATTCCCTGCTATAGACCACTTAATTCTAAACCATTTTATCAGAAGAATAAAGCTGATTTATGTGTTGAAGTGTCGCAGGTAGTTAGGTATGAGTGGGCAGGAGAGGGCTCTACTACCCACTAGCAATGTCGGGTGATGGCTCAGCAATGATCGCATTGCCTCTGTAAAAGTGATAAATTGGCAGCCAGCGCCAGGGAGAGGCCATTTCCTGATGGTCCACAGCTCCTGTCCTAAAGTGTTAACTGAATGCAGACGCCAGGGAGAGGCAATTTCCCAAGCATGTGCATTAAGAGACAAAATGGCAGAGAAATGGGAAGATAGCCTCAGCTGGGCACGCATAGAGCTTCCTAAACTGCATGTCCTTAGCCCACCATAAGGGAAGAATCACAAGAAAGGGGGAGCCTACAAATCCTAGGATCAATGTAAAACATCACATGTGACCTCTGTGCCCGCCTGGGACTCTTCCAAGTGTACTTTCCTTTCTTTCCGGTTCTGAAGCTTTTTGAATAAACTTCTGCTCCTGCTCTGACACTTGCCTCTGTCTCTTCTGCCTTATGCCCTCAGTTGAATTCTTTCTTCTGGGGAGGAAAGAACTGAAGTTTCTGCAAACCCATACGGATTTGCTGCCAGTAACTTGGATACCTTCCACTAGTAACAAAAGGGGTTAGTTACACTTGCGGATGTTTAAGAAACAAAATGACACAGGCAGGAGGCTGCTGCAGTAATTGCAGTAAGACATGACAGCTGTCTGGACTGTGGGAGTAATAGCAGAGATAATAAAGATCTATGAGAGATCTATTTTGAGATAAAAATCAATAAGCCACTTCAATAGACTCCATAAGGAGACCAGGTAGAGAAAACAATGACAGCTGCCTGATACTGAGTCTTCCCCAATTCCCTCCCTCAGAAAACAGAAAATATAAAAGAAACTTAAATAAAAGACACACATGACCTACATTCTCACCAATATGGAGGTAAAAGCACAAATTCAGAGGACCTGTAAGTAGAAATATCATCCAAATTCCAACACAGCTGCAAGTCTGTGGATGCAGAAAGCTGGGGAGAGTAGGCTTAAGACTCCATAAAAAGCAGCATGGCCTGGAGGACTTACAGGAAGCACAGGTAAAAGAACTCTCAGAAAGAGGTTACCCAACACAACTGCCACAACACAGAACCCACACAGCTCACAGCACCCTCTCCAGGGAAGGGCCCTGAATGGGAGCAAGGTTAGGACAGGCGGGCTCTGAAAAGCATCAGTTCTGGGGGAACTGGCAGCCCTTGAACAAATGGCAGGGAAGAAAAAGAAGAAACTAAGAGAAAAACGTTTAAGGATCCTATAGAAACAAAAGCCAAACGAAGATACATGAGCACCCCCTTCTCCCTCCACCAGCAACACCTATACAAGAAACCATGCAAGACAGAACTGACAGAAGAGGATGCTCTGACCAGACACCAGCCTATAAAATAAATGGAAATAGACAGAATACACTTCATCCATTTAAAAAATCTCTTTGAAAAAAACAAAAAGCAAATCATTTCAGCTGAAGAAACCTATCACACCCCCCAAAATCAAAGCAAACACAAAACTGAATAATATAATAAAACCCTTGAACTTCAATCAAATTTTGTCAGCTGGGTGCAGTGGCTCACACCAGTAATCCTAGCACTTTGAGAGGGTGAAGTGAGTGGATCACTTGGGCCCACACTGAGCTACACAGTGTGATCCCATCTCTATAAAAAAAATTTTTTTAAATAGCTGGGCATGGTGGCACATGCCTAAAGTCCCAGAGGCTGGGGTGGGAGGATCGACTCAGCCTTGGAGGTCAAACCAGCAGTAAGCTGCAACTGAGTCACAGCATTCCAGCCTGGGCAACAGAGTAAGACCCTGTCTCCAAAAACCGAAAAACAGAGCAAGACCCTGTCTTCAAAAAACAAAAACAAATGCTGTCGAATGAGTATCTGGGGTAAAAATATATGTGTATATGTGTGTGTACATGTATACATGTGTGTGTTTATGTGTCTGTGTATAAACATATATATAAAAATATAAAAGGGCTGAAGTCAAAGTGGCTGAAATAAAAGATAGCTAAGCAGGCCCAATGTAATATAATTGGAATCCCAGAAGAAAGGCAAAACAATGAAAGAGAATATTTAAAACTATAATCTAACAAACTTTTGCAGAAATATAGACCTGAATCTGTCGAAAAGGCCAAGCCAGAACTGGATGATCAATCCAAAACATACTACAGTAAAGCTATGAGACTTAAAAAAATCCTTAAGGAGTCTCCAGACAAAAAGATCAAATAATTTTCAAGGGAAGAACTAGACTGGCATCAGATGCTTCAAAAGTAACACACTAAGTTCCAATTCTGTGTATTCCTAACAAACCAACATACAAATACCGATGAACTACAAGCTATACATCCTGGAAATACAAGAAAAAATAAAATAAACCAACTATGTGAGAGCTTTGAAAGCTGGAAGGAAAAAAAGAAAAAGAACAGGCAAATTTTAAAAGGAAGCAGAAGAACCCGGGCATCACCACATTTGCTGTCTGTCCCCTAAAGGCAGCCACAGTCTCTATGGGAGGCGGTGTGGCACAGCGGGTACTGAAGCAGAAGGTCTGGCCTCCTTTCTGGCTGAAGAAACCAGGGAGAGGAGCCTGGGTACCTAGGGCCACCAGAGAAATGAGGTAAGGACTCAGGAAGTAAGAGAACCAGAAGAGAAACCCCGAATTCTGAGTATGGAAGTTCAAGTCTCTGGCCGACTCCTAAACAACATGTGCTTGAAGCAAACAAATCAGCTTGAACCTGAAGCTTAAAGAGCCCATCTAAGCAACTGCCCACATGAAAGTGTGCATTTAACTTTAATGACAAGTTAACGGCTTGCTAAAACAAAAATGTCATGCTCTTTGGGACAATACAAAAGAATCCAGAGTCTACACAGTATTTACAACGTGCAAAATATAATCTCAAATTATTCGCCATATGAAGAGCCAGAAAAATCTGACACACTATCAAAGAAAAGAACAAAACAGATGCCAACCTTGAAATGATCAGACAAGGTCATTAAGACAACTATTTACAACTACACTCATTGAGGTAATAGAAAATACACATAACAAAAGACAGGAAAAGCAAAGATGAAAATTTCACTTGAAAATGAAACAAAAGAAACGTTTACGAAAACCAAATAAAAATGTTAGAACTCAAAAATATCTGAAGTAAAAGTACTAAGTAGCAGAAGGGATTTGATGAAGAAAAAAGTCAATGAACTTGGAGACAGATCAATTATCCGTCTTCAGAAAAAAACAGGCTGAACAATAATGAACAAGAAGCAGAGCACTATGGACAAATGGAAGCATTTAAAAGTTATATTACACAGAAAGAACTGGCGAACTGCTATGCTTACTGCCAGACCTGTAAGTAAATTTGCTGTCACACAGACACATGCATTTGTTTACTTATTCTCTATTACTCTTTTCACACCACAGGAGACTTGCGCTGTTGAGTAGAGATCGCATGGCCTGCAAAGCCTAAAATATTTACTATCTGTCCCTTTACAGAAAACTTCACCAATCCCTGGTATACAGTTAATTAGAAAAACTATATAGCTAATCAGAAAAGAGGAAGAAATGGGGCAGAAAAGATATATGAAGAAATAATGCCCCAAAACTAATCATCTTTAGAAAAATAGATAACTGCATATTCAACAAGTTCCATAAAATCTAAACAAAATAAGCTTAAAAGAGCCATATCCTGACACTTAAATTTCTGAAAGTGAAAGATAAGGAGAAAATCTTGACAAAGCCAGAGAAGGACACCTTAGTCTTTTTCCTTTTTTTCTGAGACAGAATCTCCTTCTTGTTGCCCAGGCTAGAGTGCAGTGGTGCAATCTCGGCTCACTGCAACCTCCACCTCCTGGGTTCAGGTGATTCTCCTGCTTCAGCCTCCTGAGTAGCTGGGATTACAGGTGCCTGCCACCACACCCAGGTAATTTTTGTATTTTTAGTAGAGATGGGGTTTCACCATGTTGGTCAGGCTGGTCTCAAACTCCTGACCTCAGGTGACACACTCACCTCAGCCTCTCAAAGTGCTGGGATTACAGGTGTGAGCCACCATGCCCAGCCACCTTACTCTTATAATAGAGAAATTACATGAATAACTGCAGACTTCTCAGGAAATACAACAAAGGACAGAGACTGGAAAACACCTTTAAGAAGTTGGTGGGGTCGGCCGGGAGCAGCGGCTCACGCCTGTAATCCCAGCACTTTGGGAGGCCGAGGCGGGCGAATCACGAGGTCAAGAGATGGAGACCAACCTGGCCAACCAGGATGGTGAAACCCCGTCTCTACTAAAAATACAAAAATTAGCTGGGCGTGGTGGCGTGCACCTGTAGTCCCAGCTACTTGGGAGGCTGAGGCAGAAGAATCGCTTGAACTCGGGAGGTGGAGCGTGCAGTGAGCTGAGATTGCACCACTGCACTCCAGCCTGGCGCCTGGCGACAAAACAAGACTCTGTCTCAAAAAAAAAAAAAGAAAAAGTAGTAGGGGGAGAAAAAGGCAACTGTCAACCTGGAATTGTATATCCATGAAAATATTATTCACAAATGATAATGGATTAAGGACATTTTCAGATAAAGGAAAGCTAACAAAATGTGTGGTCACCTGATGAGCATTAAAAGAAATATTAAAGTGACAGAACTGAAGGGAGAAATAATTCAGTAGTAATAGTTGGAGACTTCAATATCCCCATTTCAATAATGGATAAAACAACTAGACAGAGATCAAGAAGGAATCAGAAGACTTAAAAAGCTGTATAAACCAACTAGAGCCATCGGATGCCTATTTATAGAATGCTTCATCCAATAGCAGAATACACATTGTTTTCAGAACACACATTGCACATTTAGCATTCTGCTAAATATGTTAGGTCCTAAAGTAATAAATTTTAAAAGACAGAAATAATACAAAAAATATTCTCCAACCACAAAAAAAAGAAATCTCAAAAACAAAAAGAAACTTGCCAAATCACAAATGTGGAAATTAAAAGAGAACTTCCTAAATAACGATTGAATCAAAGAAATCACAAGGGAAACTAGAAAACACTCTGAAATGAATGAAAATGGAAGTACAACACACAAAACCTTGTGAGATGTGCCTAAAGCAGTGATTAGAAGGAAATATATAACTGTAAACACTTGCATTAAAAAAGAGGAAAGAAGCCAGTCCAGGTGGCTCAGGCTTGTAATCCCAGCACTTTGGGAGGCCGAGGTGGGCAGATCACCTGACATCTGGAGTGTGAAACCAGCCTGGCCAACTTGGTGAAACCTCACCTCTATCAAAAATACAAAAATTTGCCAGGCATGGTGACACACATCCCGAGTAATCCTAGATACTCGGGATGCTGAGGCAGGAGAATCACTTGAACCTGGGAGGTAGTGGCAGCAGTGAGCCAAGATCACGCCACTGCACTCCAGCCTGGGCAACAAAGCAAGACTGTATCAAAAAAAAAAAAAGAGAGAGATTACCAACATTAAGAATGAATTATTGCTGACCTTATAAAAAAGAATGTAACAGAATACTATGAGCAAGTGAATACCAACAAATTAGATAACCTAGATGACCTGGAAAACCCCTAGAAAGACACAAGCTACTAAACCTGACTCAAAACTTTCCACAAAACAAAAACAAAAAGCAGCCAGGTTCAAATGCCTTCACTGGTAAATTCTATCAAGTGTTTAAAGAAGAAATAACACCGATCCTTACAAACTCTTCAAAAACTGAGTAACACACTGTAATTCAGTCTCTGATGCCAGCATTGCTCCGACACCAAGTAACACAAAGTCATTACATGGAAACTATAGATCGATATCCCCTATGAACATAGATGTTAAATGAATAAGTACATAACACTAGCAAACTGTTTCAACAATTTTTTTAACTTCTTCTTCTTATTCTTCTTTTGAGGCTGAGTCTTGCTCTCTGGCCCAGGCTGGGATGCAGTGGCGCAATCTCAGCTCATTGCAACCTCTGCCTCCCAGGTTCAAGCAATTCTCTGCCTCAGCCTCCCGAATAGCTGGGATTACAGGTGTCTACCACCACACCTGGCTAACTTTTGTATTTTTAGTACAGTTGGGGTTTCAACATCTTGCAGTCTGGTCTTGAACTCCCAACCTCATGATCCACCTACCTCAGCTTCCCAAAGTGCGGGGATTACAGGCATGAGCCACCTCGCTCAGCCTACTTGTTGTATTTTTAGTAGAGATAGGGTTTCACCATACTGATTAGGCAGGTCTCAAACTCCTGACCTCAGGTGAACCCACCTCGGCCTCCCAAAGTGCTGGAATGACAGGTGTGAGCCACCATATCCAGCCTGTTGCAACAATTAAAAAGGAAAGATATTATGTGACATATTTGTCACAACATATATGTTGTGACAAGCAGGATTTATCCTAGGACTGCAAGGTTGGTTCACCATACAAAACCCCTCAATTACACCATATTAATAGAACAAAGGACAAAATTCACATGATCGATAGATGTAGAAAAGCATTTGACAACAATATCTAACATCCTTTAATAAGAAGAAACATCGAGGAACTTGAACAGAAGGGAATGTCCTCAGCCTGATAAAGGACATCTACACGAACCCACAGTTACCATCATACTAAATTATGAAATACTGAAAGCTTTTCTCCAAAGATGAGGAACAAGACAAGGATGCCCATTCTCATCACTTTTGTTCAACACTGTGCTAGAGGTTCTGGCCAGAACAAATAGGTAAAATAAAATAAAATAAAAGGCGGCCAGGCTAGAAATGAAGAAGTAAACCTATATTTACAAAATTACACAAAATTGCATATAGAAAATCCTAAGGAACCAACTAATTTTTATATTTAAAACTAATAAACAAGTTCAGCAAATTTGCAGGATATAAGTTCAATATACAAAAATCACCTGCATTTATATATACTAACAGCTAACAACTTAAAAAAAATTAAGAAAAGAATAATCCAAAAAAATTAAGAAAAAAATTTCATTTACATGAAAATGAACAAAAAATTTAGGAATAAATTTAACCCAGGAGGTATAAAACTTATACACTGAAAACTAGAAAATATCACTAATGAAATTTGAGACCTGAAACAGAAACACATCCCATTTCCATGGACTGGAAGATCAAATATTACAAACACAGCAACACTTCCCTAATTAGAGATTCAATACAATCTCTACCAAAGCCCAGCTGTCTTTTTTGTTTTTAAAGAAACTGACAAGCTGATCGTTAAATTCATATAGAAATGCAAGAAACCGAAACAAGACAGTCAAACAATCTTAGCAAGGAACCCAAATCAAGATAGGTAAACAATCTCGAAAATGAAAAACAAAATTACAGGACTCATACTTCCCAATTTCAAAACTTACTACAAATTCGCAGTAATCAAAACTGTGTGGGCCAAGCATGGTGGCTCATGCCTGTAATCCCAGCACTTTGGGAGGCCACGGCAGGTGGATCACCTGAGGTAAGGAGTTTGTGACCAGACTAGCCAACATGATACAACCTCATCTCTACTAAAAATACAAAAATCAGCCAGGCATGGTGGTGCGCACCTGTAATCCTGGCTACTCAGGAGGCTGAGGCATAAGAATCATTTGAGCCTGGGAGATAGAGGCTGCAGTGAGCCAAGATTCAGCCACTGCACTCCAGCCTGATGAAGAAGCAAGACTCAGTCTCAAAATAAATAAATAAATAAAAGATACCAATCCTGTGGACACCTTGATAGTGGACTTCCAGCCTCAGGGTTGTGAGAAGGTAAATTTCTGTTGTTGAAGCTACCTATTCCGTGGTCCTTTGTTTCAGCGGTGCTCGCTGACTAACACAATCTGCTTCATCGCATTCCCTCTTGCTTCCTAAATCCACCTTGTATACCCCAGCTTTAGGACCTGCAGGCTCCTTTTCCTCTAGGCAAAGTTAGGTATTATAGTGTGCCCATTTTTGTACTGCAGAAATTGAGACTAGAGGATGTCCTTACTTGGTGACGTAAGAGGCACAGAAAACATGAAAATCAAAATTTAACTGGTTCTGTGGTCTGTGCAAAATATCTCCACACTTTTTCAATACTAGATGCTTAAGGAAAAAAGTAAGAGAGAAACTACTTACTTTTCAACCCAGAGCACTGAAACGAGCTTTACGCCTCTCTTCTGAGCTTTGTCCCAAGTGCTTTGGTAGCCATCTTTGAAGATAACATGTGTTACTTGTTTGTTAAAAGTTTTTGAAACCTGTAGACAAAATGCAGAAAACAAAATGTACATTACTGTTCATTCACAACCTCTTCAGTACCACTGATCAAAAAACCAGACCCCAACAACTCTGTTTCTCAGAATCTGACAGAGAAACACTCGAAGGAATGCGTAACGCTGCTTAAAACATATCTGTTTCAGCTAGAATGCTGAATTATACACACAAGTTCACATCTTCTCCCTCTAAAAATCTTCTGAAGTGTTACTGAAAGAATAAAGAGTTGGAGTCCTGTAAGAATAAAGAGAACAGAAGAGAAAATGTGGCCACAAGAAGGCACCACATTTTTAGAAGATGGAAAGAGTCAGATAATTATGGACATTTCAGAAAAGTTTTCTACATCAAAGAAAATAAAACCAAATGAAATTCAGAGACAATAGAGAAAATAGAACACACGTTTAGCCAAAATTAAAAACACTCAGTATCTTAAGATACTGTATTCATGCAACATGATCAGAAGATAATTTTTAAATAGGATCCTAAAGAGCTCTTGAAAATTAAAAAAAAAGATGACATAAGTAAAAACAATTTCTACAGAAATTTTAGACAATGAAGTTGAGAAAAGCTCCATGGTAGTATAACAAAAGGACCAGAAGTTGGACACAACAGGAGACAAAAGACAAAAACATCAGGAGCTCCGTCCAGGAGATCCAACAGCCAATCTTCAGGAGTTAAAGAAATACAGAAATACAAAAAATGGAGAAGATACTATTAAAGAAATAATAAAAGTTTCTCGAACTAAAGGACAAGCATTTTAGATCAAAAGGATGCCCCGTAAAAGGCCAGCATAAAAATGAAAACAGCACTACATCAAGCTTATCACAGAATTCCAGCATGGTTGGCAAAGGAGAAAAATATTGAAAGAGTGGGTAATCAAGGTGAAGAGGATGGAGACACGTCACATGCAAACAATGATAAGTGACAACTGAATCAGTCTTATTAACAACAGTCTGGAAATGAGTAAACAATGGGAAATACCTTCAAGAAAAAATAATATTTGTGCTAGCATTTTACAGTCAGCTAAAATATTAGTAAAAGTTAACAGTATAATAAAGGCATGTTCAGATATTCACGGTGTCAAAAATTTTACCGTTTATGTATCCTTTCCAGAAGTAGAACTAATTTGCATAATTTTTATAGCATTCAATTATACTGAAAGAATGTATGTACACGGTTTGGAAGTATGAAGGCAAATACCAAAAGAAACAGATGGTCTGAAAGTAGCCGTCTTTGAAAAACAGAAAAGGAAATATACGGGAAAGGGCTGCTGGTTTCTCTTTGTTTTCATTGTGAACTTCATGGCATTGCCCGTTAGTCTTTTTAAACAATGAATAGTTATTAATTTTATGACTCTCTCTCTCTCTCTCTCAATCTCTCAGTCTCTCAATCTCCGCACCTCTGACAAGTCCATGAAAGCTATCAAGGCAGTCAAGAATTACCCAGCTGAGATCCTAGATCAAGACTGACACCTATTTCATTGCAACAGTCAAGTAAAAAGAAAAAAGAAAAAAACAGAAGACACCTAGAGAGATGAGTAGCATTTGAGGCCATTTTCCCTCAAGGCTTTTATCAAATGTAGCTAACACTAAACAGGACTAAAATTGAGAAACAAGCCTCAAAGAGAAAAGAGGGTCTGAAAAAACCCGTACACCTTGGGTTTAGAAAGGGCTGCATCTAGATAAGGGTGAAGAAGAAATTATAATGGCCCTCACAGGCCTGCAGTCTAGTTTTAAATCATCTCAAATCCTGAAATTGGCTTAAGATAATCCTGGACTGTGAGTACTATAAATACCCTACTGGAAATAAATCCGAATCTCTTTGGAAAAAAGATAATACAATTCTAGGCCTCAAATTATTTACAAATAATTTTCAATCCATGCTTAAAAGTGTTTTAAATGTGAACAACAAATAAAAAACAAGCATAGGAGGAACAGAAACCACTGGATAAAACAAAAAATAAAAACAGAGGTAGGTATTGCAATGTACCAGATGAAGACTTCTGGCGGAATGCAGCTGAAGCCCCACTTAGAGAAAAACGTGTATATTAAATGCATAAATACAAAGTAAGGTTGAAAATCAGTGCAATCATCCAAAAAACTGGAAAAAGTCAGCCAATTAAAACAAAAGGAGGCTGGGTGTGGTGGTTCACACCTGTAATCTCAGTACTTTGGGAGGCTGAGGAGGGCAGATCACATGAGGTCAGGAGTTCGAGACCAGCCTAGACAACATGGCAAAACCCGGTCTCTACTAAAAATACAAAAATTAGCCAGGTGTGGTGGTGTGTGCCTGTAAGCTCAGCTACTGGGGAAGTTGAGGCAGGAGAATCACTTGAACCTAGGAGGCGGAGGTTGCAGTGAGCCGAGATTGAGCCATCACACTCCAGTCTGGGCAACAGTGTGAGACTCCATCTCAAAAAATACAAAGACAAATATAAAACACGGAGGGGGGGGCAGGTGGGAGGGGTCAGAAGCGCATGCATGTAACCCCCTAAACACACTGAGCATGCTCACTTCCAAAGGTAAGGAAGCTACCCTATATAGTGGCAGGACCAGGTGATCGGCTCTTCTCCAACTTTTCTCTTTGGCCTTTAGGAGCCCACTTGACTGTCTTCCAATTCTTTCCTTTCTTATTCTAATGCCTTTCTAAATAAACTTCCATTCCTGCTCTTTTTTATGCCTTTTTTTTTTCTTTTTTTGAGACGGAGTCTTGCTTTGTCACCAAGCTGGCGCGATCTCGGCTCACTGCAACCTCTGCCTTCCGGGTTCAAGCGATTCTCCTACCTCAGCCTCCCGAGTAGGTGGGACTACAGGTGCCCGCCACCATGCCCGGCTAATGTTTTGTATTTTAGTAGACAAAGGGTTTTCACCATATTGGCCAGGATGCTCTCGATCTCCTGACTTCGTGATCTGCCTGCCTCGGCCTCCCAAAGTGCTGGCATTACAGGCATGAGCCACCACGCCCAGCCCTTTTTTCTGCTTCATGTCCCTCAGTCCAATTCTTCTAAGGAGACAAGGACTGAAGTTGCTACAGACCAACGCTCACGGATATGCTGCCAGTAACTCAGATTTCTTTAGCACTAACAGTTTTGTCATGAGATCAGAGAAAGAGACCAACGAACGTGAAACTGCCATCACAAGGCTATAACAGGCAGCCAGGGAGATGTGGCCTGACCGGCTCCATCTTGCTTCTAACCTCCAAGATGATCTTGTTCATTCCTGGGCATAGGCTGAACTAACTCTGGGAAGAACTTAGCTTAGAGTTTAAAACAAAGAACATAAGAGTCCTTTCCCCAAACCTCCTTACTGCTTGGGAAGTAGACCGCCTTTGTAGGACTAATGCCACAAGATTAGAAATTTCGGTTTAGGGCCTGCGTGGTGGCTCACGCCTGTAATCCCAGCATTTTTGGAGGCCGAGGTCAAAGATGGAGACCATCCTGGCCAACACAGTGAAACACCGTCTCTACTAAAATACAAAAATTAGCTGGGTGTGGTGGTGCGCGCCCGTAGTCCCAGCTGCTTGAGGGGCTGAAGAAGGAGAACTGCTTAAACCCGGGAGGTGCAGGTTGTAGAGAGCCGCGATCTTGCCACTGCACCCCAGCCTGGCGCCTGGCGACAGAGTGAGACACTCGTCTCAAAAAAAATAAAAAAAGAAATTACGGTTTAGGAGTCATGCAGCTGGAGGCTACAAGTTCTGACCCTCCCTAAACTGCTCCTAATATCAATGCTTGAGATATTTTGCAGACCCTGCGCTCAGTGGATCAGCTCAGTGGATCAGCTGGCGCCACTCAGATGGACAAACTGGCTCATCTGATCTCATGGCTCCCACCCAGGAACTGACTCAGTGTAAGAAGAAAGCTTTCCTCCCTTGATTTCATCTTTGACCTGAGCAATCAGCACTCCCGGCTCTCTGGCTTCCCCCCACCCACCAAGTTGTCCTTAAGAGCTCTGATTCCCAAATGCTCAGGGAGACTGATTTGAGTAACAATAAATCTCAGTAGCCCACCCAGCCAGCTCTGTGTGAATTACTCTTTCTCTACTGTAATTTCTGTCTTGATAAATCGGTTCTGTTTAGGCAGCAGGCAAGATGAATCCACTGGGTGGTTACAAACAGAGAGCTGTTGAACAGACTGGACATATACGGATCCCTGATTTAAAACAGAAGTAGTAGTTCAGACCTTGATTAAAGGTTTTTTTTCAATAAATTATGTTGAGACACATATTCATGTGGGAAAAATGAGACAACTACTTTATAGCATATGAAAAAATCAATTCCAGATTGATAAGGCAAAACGATAAAAGCTTCCAGAAAATAACGTAAGAGAAAATCTTTATAACCTTGGTATAGAAACAGGGTTTTTTTTAAACCAAGACACACAAAAAAGTTTACCACAGAATAAAAAAATAAATTTAACTACATTAAAATTATCACCAAAGATACCATTATGAAGATGAAAGGCTGGAGTGACAGAAATACTGCAATTCATTTGGCTGATAAAAGGGTCACTTCTAAATCATAGAGAATACTTACAAATCAAGAAGAGATAAACCCAGTGGAAATATAAGCTGGAGGCTTGAATATATACTTCAAAATAAATGCAAATTCAAAGCACAATGAGATACAAACATACCAGAATGGCTGAACGTAAAGGTTGACAAAACCAAGCATATTCAGCAATGGGAACTTTCATACATTGATATACGTATAAACTGATCCAACCACTTCAGAAGACTTAAGAAATCATTGCTAATTTCCTTAAGTGTGATCACGGCATTTTTGTTATACAGGAAAATGTCTTTGTTTTCAGATGATGCACATTGAGTATTTATGGGCAAATTATGAGGTCTGCAACTTACTTTCAAATAGTTCAGAAGAAAAATACAAGTATACATCTAAATACACTGTACACAGAAATAGAGATAAAGCAAGTATGTTAAGATGTTAACGACCGTTCAATCTATATTCACTATTCCTTCAACTGTGCAAATTTTTGAAATAAAACGTGAAAACCAAAAAGATGCAAAAGATCTAATATCTTAACGTTGCCCTCAAAAACCACCTTGTCAACTCACTTGTCTCAAGGCTTTCTTCTCATGCACAATAACTTGTCTTCATCCCAAGTAAGTTTTAGGCATCCGAACATGCAGACTCCCTCAGGTTCCTACATTCCAATGTATCACAATAGGCATGTCTCCCCTCCTGCACTGTGGGTCCTGCTCCTATAATCCGATTCCCCTCCACTGTCCTTTTACTCAAGGTAGACACTAGGGAGGCCAAACAAGGCCCTTAGGGTGAAAAATTTAGTAGCACCCACTCTGCCTGGTAGTGAGCGCCTCTTAAGTTTCATACCCAGGGCAGCTGTCTTGTCGCACCCTAACCCAGCTCTACCTTCAATTATCTTTTCATCTCTTTTTTTTTTTTTTTTGAGATGGAGTTTCACTCTTGTTACCCAGGCTGGAGTGCAATGGCACGATCTCGGCTCACTGCAGCCTCCGTCTCCCGAGTTCAAACAATTCTCCTGCTCAGCCTCCGGAGTAGCTGGGGCTACAGGCATGCCCCACCATACCCAGCTAATTTTTTTGTATTTTTAGTAGAGATAGGGTTTCATTATGTTGTCCAGGATGGTCTTGATCTCCTGACCTCGTGATCTACCCGCCTCAGCCTCCCAAAGTTCTGGGATTACAGGCCTGAGCCACCTCCCAGCCCCGCACTAATCTTTTCACCCATTTTAATGGATCTCTTTTACTCAGCCTATCAGTCAGCCCCTCCCAAATGCCAGAAAAAGACATAAAGAGACTTTATTCACAGCTAAACTCCCTACAAGAGTATACTAGTTCCCCCTTAACCATGGGGGTTAAGTTCTAAGACACCCCCCACCCCACCCCCAGTGGATGCCTGAATCCTTGACTAGTACTGAATGGGTTATATACTGTTTTTCCCTATACATACATATAAAATAAAGTTTTATTTACAAATTAGGCACAGATTAACAATAACAATAATAAAATAGGGCAATTGTAACAATGCATTATAGGAAAAATGATCACCCACGTGGCTGTAACTTTTGCAGTTTGGTGTGACTGCAGCACTAGCATAGTTTTCCTTCTTCACAGTTTCAAGATTAGAAGATTTGTTCTCACTGTAGATCTGAGCAACTTCAGCATACAATTTTTTTCCTTTTTTGAAAGTTCAGAACTTTCACCTTTTCACTTAAAGGAAGCACCTGAAGGCTTCTCTGGCATATCTGAATTGCCAGCATCCCCACTCTTACACTTTAGGGCTGAAAATTAGGTCTGCCAAATTTAACCTGCTTTGCTTGCTTCTGGTCACTTGCTCTTTGTCATTTATTTACTTATTCCTACATAGGTAGCTGCAAGTCATGCTGCTAAATGTTGTAACAACCTTCACTGGTTTCCTTTTAACACTTCTGGTGGACATGCCACCACGGTAACAGTTGCTTAGGCTATTTTTCAGGAACTTGAGGCAGCACCCATACAGTTCAAACAGGCTGCAACCACCAACCCTTCAATCCTGCCTGTGCAAATGCCCAAGAAGTGACCTTTTGACATCAGACCAAAATCTCCACCAACAGATCCTACTAGTGCCTGCTTTTTCTTTTTGTTTTTGAGAAGAAGTCTCGCTCCGTCCCCAGGCTGGAGTGTAGTGGCGTGATCTCAGCTCACTGCAACCTATGCCTCCTGGATTCAAGTGATTTTTCTGCCTCAGCCTCCCAAGTAGCTAGGACTACAGGCACGTGCCACCACACCAGCTAATTTTTTGAATTTTTTGTATTTTTGGTAGAGACAGGGTTTCCTGTTGGCCAGGCTGGACTTGAACTCCTGACCTCAGGTGATCTGTCAGCCTTGGCCTCCCAATTGCACCTGTTTTCTAAACATGCATCCCATGAACTCCAGCTACGCTCATGCAGATCTCTGAGTGATTACTTCATTTTTCCCCACAGCTTAGATCACCCCACTTCCCTAACTGATAAATATCCCTAAGCTTTATCTTTGAGAATGAAGATGTGAGTACTCTTTTGTCTCCTGGCTGGGCTTTCCTGTGAATGAATCTTTTTCCTTTTGCAAAACCCATCATCGCAGTGATTGGTTTAGTGTGCATGGGCAAAACATACTTATTCGGTATCAAGGATATTATTATGTCAAATAAAGGTTCCTTGAACACAAGCACTATGTGACAGTAAATCTGATAACAGAGATGGCCATGTTAAGAAACCTTGATTAAGGCAAATTGTTTTGCTATCTCCGTTTCCTCATACCTCAATGATTCCTGCCCATTTCACTGAAAACTGCACTAAGTTCAGCAATGATCTTAGAGTGTTCAAATCCAAAGTACATTTGACAGTCCTTTCTTGAGGTTTCTGTAGTTTTAAAAAATTCTATCTTTAAAATTACTCCTGCCTAGCTCTGAAAGGCAATTTAAAAATGACTCCCTCCTTTGACTTCCACACATGTTCTCCTTCTCCTGGCATTCTTCTCTCCCTGTCACTAGGTCCCTGCTCCCATTGCCTGTTCTTGAACACTGAACAACGGTCCTCCATCACCACTCTTCATGCTAACCATGCCTGACATGGGATGGCATCCACGCCTGTGACTTCACATGACCCCCATGGTCTTGACACCCCAAATCATCACCTCTAGCTTTGAACACTTCAAGTTCCAGACTTCTCAAATGTCTAGCAGGTATTTTCAATATGCCCAAATTTACAACTTTTCCCTTAAAAACCTATTCCTTTTCCTGTATTCCTCACTTTGCTTAATGCACCCAAGCAATCAATGTAAGAATCCAGATTTTCATCCTAGGTTCCTCCTACTCACTCAATGTCCACAGGTCCAACTGTTCTGTAAGTTCTACTGTTCTAAATTCTTCACACTTTGGTCCTTTTTTTCTCCTACTGCTTCCCATTGCTTTGTCCTTCATATTCAAAGTAATAACTCCCAAAATAAGAAAATGCAAATGTAACTTTTTACCTATCAGAAGACTGCCATATGAATCAACAGTAAAATAAATGTCTTACCTTTGCTCCCATATCCATAAGCTGTGTTGTAAATGTCTTTGAATAATTTTCTGTTCCATTGGATGACCACACTTCAACATAGGCCACTACATCTGAAAACAAGATATGAGCATGAAATATACATTTGTAATTCCAGCATCCCCTGCCCAATATATTTTGTTCTATTTAAGAGTAAATGGAAAATTTCTTCTACTGGCCAGGCGTAGTTTCTCATGATCTCATTCCAGCACTTTGGAAGGCCAAGACAGTGGGATCACTCGAGCCCAGAAGTTTGAGACCAGCTTGGGCAACACAGTGAAACCCTGTCTCTACATTTTTTTTTTTTTAATTAGCCAGGAATAGCTTTGAGCAGCTGTAGTTCCAGCTACTGGGTGGGAAGACGGAGTAGAGAGGGTGGAGAAGCTGAGGTGGGAGAAACCCCGGAGCCCAGGGGATAGAAGCTGAGTTATGATCATACCATGGCACTCCAGCCTGGGCAATAGAGCAAGACCTTGCCTCAAAAATAAGAAAAGTAAATCAAGTTTCTCCTAATGGCTGAGCAAAGTAGCTCATGCCTGTAATCCCAGCACTTTGGAAGGTGGAGGCAGGAGGATTGCTTGAGGCTAGGAATTCAAGACCAGCCTAGGCAACATAGTGAGACTCTGACTCTACAAAAATAATAATAATAATAAAAATAACCAGGTATGGAAGTGCCTGTAGTCCCAAGTTATTCAGAGGCTGAAGCAGTAGAATTGCTTAAGCCTGGGAGTTTGAGGCTGCAGTGAACTATTATATCATCATGTCACTGCACTCTAACCTGGACAACAGAGTGAGACTCTGTCTCATAAATTTCTACTAAAAGATTATTCAAAATAGCTTCAGTGCAATTTATTAAAATTTTAAGCAAAGAACTGTACCCATACATCCATCACAGTTTACATTCCTAAAATTAGATGCTTTCCCCAAATTCTTAGGCTTAATTTTTCTAATGCAGAAATCTGTTTTCTGTAAAGGGACAGATGGTAAATATTTTAGGCTTTATGGCCAAACAGTATTTGTCACAACTACTCAACTTCATGGTTGTAGCACAAACATAACCACAGACAATATATTAATGAGCCAGCCTGTGTTCCAATAAAACTTTATTTGTGGAGAAGGAAATGTGAATGTGATATAATTTTTCATTTGTCCTTCTAAAAGACATCTTCAGCTTATAGATCCTACAAAAACAGGCAGCAGGCCAGATGTGGCCTGGGGGGCATGGTCTATGGACCCCTGTTCTAGTGGATATTCTCTTCTCAAAACCTGATGTTTAAAAGAGTTTTCCAGGCGTGCCATTGGTCAAAGATTGTGGACAACCCTAAAGGAAAACCAGCTACATCTGATCACAGAGTTTGTATAAACCTTTTCTTTTGGCTATGAGGTTTTATGACTCCAGGCCCCTCTTTATCCCACGGTCAAACTCCAAAAGACCTGTGTCCGCTGTTCTCCTCCCCTGGGCTCTTCCAGGTGCACAGTGGGTGGGACTGGGTACCGTATCCTACACTGGTTAGGACAGCAGCTCCGGTCTAAAGCCCTGTCAACACTGACTAGCCACACACAGTGGGAGAGGCACCCAAACGTTTGGCCCAGGCCTTAGTTTTCCCACCTGCAAATTGAGGTAACAGAATTGATGGAGCTGTTAAAAATCAGACACCACCATACTAGCCTGAGCACAGCGCCTGGCACACAAGGACTCCGCAGTAAAAGGCGGCTCCAATTCTTGGAACAATTCGCATGGAAACACAACTGCCGCTCCTCCAGGTGGGCCTCAGTGGGGGGGTCGAAAAGGACCAGACTCAGGAGGGCCCAACACGAAATTCCCGAGGGCAGGACTCTGCTTGCCCGTGAGCCCCGGGTCCAGGGACTAAGGCAGCAGGAGTGACAGCAGGTAGTGGGAGGCGGGTTTTGGGAGCATAGGGGAGTAAGCAGGCAGTCGGGGGTTTTGGAGGGACACGGCGCATGGGGAAGGAAGCAGGCAGCTGGGGGTTTGGGGCAGACAAGGAGCACGGCGGAGTAAGCAAGTAGTAGGGGGTTTTGGGAGGCCAGGCAGCGGGGGAGAGAGCAGGCAGCCGGGGGTTTTGGAGGGACAGGGAGCACGAGGAAGAAAGAAGGCAACCGCAGTTTGGGGGACAGGCAGCGGGGGAGGGAGCAGGCGGCCGGGGGTTTTGGAGGGACAGGGAGCACGAGGAAGAAAGAAGGCAGCCGCAGTTTGGGGGACAGGCAGCGGGGGAGGGAGCAGGCGGCCGGGGGTCGGGGGACGACAGTCAGCAAGGGAGGGCAAGCGGGCTGCTCTCACGGGACCCCCCCTGAGTGCGCCTGCCACCGAGAGTGCCGGTCCTCAAACTCCCCCGCTGCTGGCGCAGGGAGCAGGAAGTCCCTCACCTTTCAGGATGGGGGCCGCCATGACGGACCGCTAAATCCGACGCGCCGGAGAGCGCGACGCGCGCCAGCCTGGAGGTGCGGGCGGTCACTGGGCATGCGCACGACGAGCGCCCCGCCCCCTGCGCTCCGCGGAATCCGCTCTTCCGGGATACGTCTGCGGCCGGGGCGGGAGGCTGGCGGGAGCTGAGACCCAGGGGAGAGGGCCTGACCCCGCCTCGCCCCGCCTCGCCGCGCCTCGGGCGGCGGGGCGGCGGGTTTTTCTCCTCTTGGGGGTAACGAAGACCACGGTCCCTAGCTCCTGAATTAGCCTTCTGTTTCCATTAGTGACTTAGAAGCTTCCGGCGCCTCACCTGCGCTCACCTGCGCTCACCTGAGCCGAGGGTCAGGAAGCGGAGGGGGCACAGTCACTGCCTTGCGGGCGCGGCTGGACCCCGCGGACGACTCTGTGCGGGCTTTCGGCACCTTCCGCCCCCCTCCAGCCCGACACGCGGCTCGCGACGTTACAGCTCCGGGCCCGACCCACTGCCTTGCCGGCTCGGGGGACCTGGGCCTCCGATCCCGGGGTGGGGAACCCCGAGACCTCAGACCCCCGCGGGAGGACCTCCAGATCTCAGATCCTCAGTAGGGGAGCGAATGAGACTTCAGATGCCTGAGGCAGCAAATTCCTGTGGGGGCACCCCAGGACCTCACATCTCCGCGGGGTGACCCCAGACGTCACATTCAGGCAACCGCCAGGCCGCCGGTCCGCCGGGGACTCCCCACTATCCCGGCAAGCCCCCTCAAGGGCTCGGAGCTCCAGGGCTGGGTCCTCCAGCAGCTCTGCACTGCGGGCTCCCAGGCTCAAACTTCCCACCCGCGGAGGCCCGCCCCGGAAGCAACCCGATTCAGGGGAAGTTACCTGCCTAGTCCAAGGTATTACAGCTGGTAACTGATGGAGATGTTGGTATTGAAACCTATCTACTTTTAGTTCTTTTTATTTGATCTAAAGGTAGAATATATGTACAACACTATCAACTACCATCTACTCAGGTCTCCGTTTCATCTGTTTATTCATTCACTCTCAGCTGCTCTTTCAGATGTCAGTTGGATCTGTGATTCTGAAGAATTGCTTTGAATATATGCAGCCTCAAAATGCCACTTCCTAGGCTCAGTCTTTGGTCAATGTCTGTCATTATCACAAGTTATTCCTCTAATAAACTCTACTCTGGAGATAGAGCGTTATGGTTTACTTCGGAGTGTGAGTTCAGCTCATCGAAGACTGAAGTACTTTCTTACTGAGAAAGTGATACTGATCTCTGTATGTTTAGAATTAAATGACAGGATGAAGTATATAAACCAATTACTTTTGGTCAAGGTGGTTAAAAATAAGTTTAGTATTTGATAGATTCTTCAACTCCACAATTTTGAATATTTTCTCCTATGATTTCTTCTAGAAATATTACTGCTTTCACCAGGGAGTTGTATTTTAGATAGGTCTAGGATCTACTTTTTTTTTTTTTGAGGAAGGGTCTCACTCTGTTGCCCCAGCTGGAGTGCAGTGGTGTGATCACAGCTCACTGCAGCTTCAGCCTCCTGGGCTCATAGGATAGGATCGACTTTTAATTAACTTTTGTACACAGTGCGAGATAGGGGCCAAAGTTCATTTTTGCATGTATATATATGCAAATATTCCAGCATCATTTCGTAAAAAGTTATTTTTGTCTCCACTGCATTTTCTTTGTGCTTTTGTCAAAATCTGTGTTGCATATATGTTTCATTAGGCTTCCTCTTCTGTTCCATTGAGCTATTTGTCTTTCTGCCACCAGCACCATGCTGCTTTGATTATTATTGCTATAAAAATAAGTGATGAAATCAGGTAGTTTATGTCCTACAACTTTATTTTTCAAAGTTGTTTTGTATCTTCTAGATTCTTCAGATTTCCTAATAAATCTTAGACTCAACTTGTCATTTTGCATAAAAAAATAAGATTACTGGGATTTTGATTGAGATTGTGTTGACGCTACAGGTCAATTTGGGGAGAATTGACATTTTAACCATATTCAATCTTCTGACCCATTAATTTTTATTTACATCGTTTAAAATTTATCTTAGTGATGTTTTGTACTTTTCACAAGCTAGGTCTTTTATAACTTTTGTTAGATTCTAACCTAAGTATTTTTATTTATTTATTTTGAGACACGTTCTTACTCTGTCACCCAGGCTGGAGTACAATGCTGTGATCATGGCTTACTGCAGCCTTGACCCTCCTGGGCTCAAGCTATCTTCCCACCTCAGCCACCTGAGTAACTGGGACTGCAAGTGCACACCACCATGCCAAGTTAATTTTTTAAATTTTTTGTAGAGACAGGGTCCTGCAGTAGCACAATCTCAGCTCACTGCAACCTCTGCCTCCAAGGTTCAAGCAGTTCTCCTGCCTCAGCCTCCTGAGTAGCTGGGACTACAGGCACATGCCACCAAACCCAGCTAATTTTTCTTCTTTTTTAAAGTAGAATGGGGTTTCACTATGTTGGCCAGAATGGTCTCAATTTCTTGACCTTGTGATCCACCTACCTGGGCCTCCCAAAATGCTGGGATTATAGGTGTGACCCTACCCTGCCAGCCTCCTATGGGTATTTTTATTGTTACTTTAATTAAATGGATAATTTAACTGCCTGGTGACAGAGGGACACTTAATCTCAACAACAACAACAAAAGGTATAGGAGATTCTATGATTGTAAGAAAAAATAGATTTTTTTAAGGTGAAAAGATTTAGTTCCTTTAAATAATCAAGGATATGATAAAGCACTAGAAATTATTTTAATAAAACACAGTCACTGATTCTTAGGTGGTATTAATGAAAAAAAATTTCAAAAAGTTATTGAAATAGTAAGGAAGACTTTTTTTTTTTTTGGAGACTGGAGATTTATTATTACTCAGTCAGTCTCCCCAAGGAGCATTCAGGGATTACAGTTGGAGTGCAGTGGCATAATCACAGCTCACTGCAACCTGTGCCTCCTGGGTTCAAGTGATTTTCCTGCCTCAGCCTCCTGAGTAACTGGGATTACAGGCACCCCTCACCACACCTGGCTAGTTTTTGTACTTTTAGTAGAGACGAGGTTTCACCATGTTGACCAGGCTGGTCTGGAACTCCTCAGGTGATCTGCCCTCCTGAGCCTTTCAAAGTGCTGGGATTACAGGCCTGAGCCACCATACCCAGCCCAAGGATCAGAGTTGTTAAGGATAACTTGGTGGGTCAGGGACAGCCAGTGAGTCAGGAGTGCTGATTGGTTGGGATGGAGATGAAATCCTAGGGAATTAAAGCTGTCTTCATGTGTTGAGTCAGTTCCTGGGTGGAGGCCACAGATCAGATGAGCCAGTTTATCCATCTGGGTGGTGCCAGCTATTCATCAAGTGCAGGGTCTGCAAAATGTCTCAAGCACTGATCTTAGAAACAGTTTAGAGAGAGTCCAAATCTTGCAGACTCCAACTGTATGACTTCTCAACCATAATTTCTGATCTTGTGGCTAATTTGTTAATCATAAAAAGTCTAGTCCCTAGGCAAGAAGGAAATTTGTTTTGGGAAGGGACTGTTTTTCTGTTTGTTTTAAACTATAAACTCTGAGCTAAGTTCCTCCCAAAGGTTCAGCCTGTGCCCAGGAATGAACAAGGACAGCTTGTTAGGTCAGATCTCTTTCACTGTCTCAGTTTACAATTTTGCAGTGGTGGTTTCAATCCTTCCCTTTGGTTTTGTGTTTGTTTGTTTGGAGACAGTTTAGCTCTTCTTGCCCAGACTGGAGTATGATGATGTGGTCTTGGCTCATTGCAACCTCTGCCTCCGGGTTCAAGCAATTCAAGAATTTGTTAAGTGTTGTTTCACAGTGAACTATGATCCTATTTAATCAAGTTTTCAAAGCGTTTGGCATTTTTGACAGCTTCCCCAAATTCTAAATGAATTCTTTAGAATTCTAAATTAAATCATTTTAACCAGTTTCTCCAATTACATCCTGTTACAAAAGATAACAGATACTTATCACACTTATGCAGATAACCATACTATCATAAATTGAGAATACTCACAGATAATTCTCAAATTCTGGAGAAATCAGGTAGAAAGAAACAAATACGCTCCAAATTTTGTGCATAGGAGTATATTTTATTCAGTTGTTAAAGGCTGTAAAATAGCTCAAAAAAAAAGTTTTCTTACCTCTGGAATACAAAAAGAATTAGCAACATTTTAAGCAAAAAAACCTAGAAAAGAAAACAAGAAAAAAAAAGGTCAGTCATAAAAGAATTTTGAAGTGACAAAAAGAAAAAAAAAAAGAAAACCCATTACCCTGCTAAGAGACTTAGCTTTCCAAGCAACCAGACCCAATGATGATAGCATGAGGCCCACTGAAGGAAGACTTTTTTAAAGACTGTTGAGATAGGAAAGAGAGATTGGGTTCAACTCTGAGTTCAGCAAAGACAGCTGAGGATTTTTGGCCATTGAACCAAGTGAGAGGTCAGTTGATGGAAAATTACAAAAAAGAGACATCAAGGGTAGGGAGATTCTTGCTAGACCAACTACTATAGTCTGAATGTTGGTGTCCCCACAAATTCAGATGCTGAAACCTAACCCCCAATGCAATAGTATTAAGAGGTAGGGCTGGCTGGGTGCAGTGGCTCACACCTATAATCCCAACACTTTGGGATGCTGAAGCCAGTGGATCACAAGGTCAGGAGATTGAGACCATCCTGGCCAACATGGTGAAACCCCATCTCTACCAAAAAATACAAAAAAAAAGATAGCTGGGTGTGGTGTCACACACCTGAAGTTCCAGCTACTCAGAAGGCTGAGGTAGGAGAATTACTTGAATTCAGGAAGTGGAGATTGCAGTGAGCTGAGGTTGTGCCACTGCACTATAGCCTGGGCGACAGTGTGAGACCCTGTCTCAAAAAAAAAAAAAGAGTTACGGCCTCAGTAGTATTAAGAGGTGGGAAGTGATTAAGTAACGAGGGTGCTTTCTTAATGAATGTGCTTTTTGCCCTTAAAAAAGAAGTTGAAAGGAGCAGTCCTTGTCCCTTCTGCCATGTGAGGATACAGAGTTGACCCCTTTGCCCATATAAGGACACATAGTAGTACCATCCATGAACAACAGGCCTTCACCAGACACCGAGTCTGCTGGTGCTTTGCTCTTAGACTTCCTAGCCTCTAGAATTGTGAGAAATAATTTCTGTTCATAAATTTCTCAATCTAACATATTTTGTTAAAGCAGCCTGAATGGACTTAGATGGAAATTGATAGCAACAAGTGGGGTGCTACTGTAAAACCATACCCAAAAATGTAGAGGTGGCTTTGGAATTGTGTAATTGGCAGAAGCAGGAAGAGCATTGAGGTGCATATTAGAAAAAGCCTATATTGGCTGGGTACAGTGGCTCACACCTGTAATCCCAGCACTTTGGGAGGCCAAGGCACATGGATCATGTGAAGTTGGGAGTTCGAGACCAACCTGATCAACATGGAGAAACCCCATCTCTACTAAGAATACAAATAAAATTTGCCAGGGGTGGTGGCACACACCTGTAATCCTAGCTACTTGGGAGGCTGGGGCAGGAGAATCACTTGAACCCTGGAGGCAGAGGTTGCGGTGAGCTGAGATCATGCCATTGCACTCCAGCCTGGGCAACAAGAGTGAAACTCTGTCTTAAAAAAAAAAAAAATAGAGATTGAGACCATCCCGGCCAACATGGTGAAACCCCATCTTTACTAAAAATACAAAAATTAGCTGGGCATGGTAGTCCATGACGGTAGTCCCAGCTACTCAGGAGGCTGAGGCAGGAAAATCACTTGAACCCAGGAGGCAGAGGTTGCAGTGAGCCAAGATCGTGCCACTACACTCCAGCCTAGCAACAAGGCGAGACTCTATCTCAAAAAAAAAAAAAAAAAAAAAAAGAAAAGAAAAGAAAAAGCCTGCATTGTCATTGATGGGCCAAAGAAGACGATTCTCATAAGGGCTCAGAAGAAAAGAAATGTAGAAAAAGCTTCAGTCTTCTAAGACATTACTTAAGTGGTTACGCTCAGAGTGATGGTAGAAATATGGTCAATTAAGGCAATTCTGATGAGGTGTCAGAAGTGAGGGGTGTGTTACCTGAAACAGGCAGAAAAGCCATCCTTGTTATAAAGTGGGAAATAACTCAGCTGAATTGTGTTGGGTCCTAATGTTTTGTGAAAGGAAGAACTTATGAACAATGAAGCAGGATATTTGGTGGAAGAAATCTTTAAGCAAAGTACTGCATGGCTTCTCCTGGTTGTCTATAGTAAACTACCAGGAGGGAATCAGATTACACACAGAATTTATAATCAATTCTTTATATTAATTATGAAGAAAAAAACCCAGCCACTTCACAATGGAGAAACATAGCAGATAACACCTTTCTAAAGCAATCAAACATCACTAGTAAAGGGACAAGCAGATACCAGGTGCCTCATGATATGAAACAGTGAGAAGTATACATCACTTCCAGGGGGTTCCTGCCAAGAATGCATAACCCAGATGGAATTCTGAGAAATCATCACACAATTCCAAATCAGGGGGCTTTTTACAAGTGTAACTGGCCTGCATCCTTCAAAAACGTCAAGGTCATAAAAAACAAATATGAGTAACTGTGGCAGCTTAAAGGAAACTAAGGAGGCATAGCAACTAAGTGCGATGTGTGATTCTGGACTGAATCTTGAACCGAAACAAAACAATTAAAAAGTAATTTCTATGACGAATAGTAATGAGACAATTAGCAAACTGTGGAAAAGTTCTGTATATTAGATACCAGTGTTGTATAAATGTCAATTCTCTGATTTTGATCATTATATTGTGGTTACTTGCCAGAATGCCTTATTTTAGGATAATACACACTGAAGTATTTAAGGGTAGGTGGCATCATACTTATAACTTCCTCCCAAACATTTTAAGGAAAAATATATGCATGCAGCACACATACCTTCATATATGCAGAATAATAATGAAAAAGCAATGTTAACATTTGGGGATCTGGGTGAATGGCTTATGGGAATTAATTTTTGTACTATTTTTGTACATTTTGTATTCTTGTACTTTTGCTATAAGCCGGAAATTCTTTTAAAATAAGAAGGCAGTATAATTACGGCAGGAAAATAGCTGACTGGGCCACATCATTATTATTATTATTATTTTGAGACAGAGTTTCGCTCTTGTTACCCAGGCTGGAGTGCAATGGCACCATCTCGGCTCACCGCAATCTCTGCCTCCTGGGTTCAGGCAATTTTCCTGCCTCAGCCTCCCGAGTAGATGGGATTACAGGCACGCACCACCATGCCCAGCTAATTTTTTATATTTTTAGTAGAGACAGTGTTTCACCATCTTGACCAGTATGGTCTCGATCTTTTGACCTCGTGATCCACCCGCCTCAGCCTCCCAAAGTGCTGGAATTACAGGCTTGAACCACTGCGCCCGGCCTTATTTGTATTTGTTTTTTTTTTTTTTTTTTTTTTGAGACGGAGTTTCGCTCTTGTTACGCAGGCTGGAGTGCAATGGCGCGATCTTGACTCACCGCAACCTCCGCCTCCTGGGTTCAGGCAATTCTTCTGCCTCAGCCTCCCGAGTAGCTGGGATTACAGGCATGCACTACCATGCCCAGCTAATTTTTTTTGTATTTTTAGTAGAGACGGGGTTTCACCATGTTGACCAGGATGGTCTCAATCTCTTGACCTCGTGATCCACCCACCTCAGCCTCCCAAAGTGCTGGGATTACAGGCGTGAGCCACCATGCCCGGCCTTGGGCCACATTATTATTAGCCCTAATGGTCCTCAACTGTCAGGGTAGAAGGCAAATACTGGTGACCGTTGAGTCCCAGCCTCATGCACCCAGCGTGATTGTAACTAACCAGACTATGCTTGCTTATGCACATGGCGACAGAAAATAAGGAGTCCAAGAATATGCAACCCAGAAATCAAACTGAACCATTGAATAGAGCTGGCTTAGTCGAATCAGGGCTACTGTAACAAAATATCATAAAATGCGTGGCTTGGCTGGGTGCAGTGGCTCACATCTGTAATCCCAGCACTTTGGGAGACTGAGGCAGGCGGATCATGAGGTCAAGAGATCGAGACCATCCTGGCCAACATGGTGAAACCCCATCTCTACTAAAAGTACAAAAATTAGCTAGGCGTTGTGGCAGGTGCCTGTAATCCCAGCTACTCAGGAGACTGAGGCAGGAGAATTGCTTGAACCTGGGAGGCGGAGGTTTCAGTGAGCCACTGCACTCCAGCTTGGTGCAGAGCAAGACTCTGTCTCATAAATAAATAAACAGGTGACTTATAAACAACAGAAATGTGTTGCTCACAGTCTGGAGGCTGGACATCTAAGATGACTCTGCTGGCTGATTTGGAGTCTGGTGAAGGTTGCTGTTGACTTCAGAGATCTAGTTCCTTGATGTGTCTAAATGTGGTGGAAGGGGCTTGCTAGCTCCCTGGGGCCTCTTTTATAAGGGCACTAATCCCACTCATGAGAGCTCATAACCTAATCACCTTCCTAAAGTACCAGCTCATTGAGAGTTAGGATTTCAATGTATGAGTTTGGGGGCGGGCACAAACATTCAAACCATAACAACAGCTCACCCTATCAATAGACAGGGAGTTCTTGCTATCCCATTTAAACATTTTTGTTAAGGGTAGGAAGAATTTAGTATAGAAATTCTGATGTCTAGGAAAATACTGGTATAAAATACCATATTAAAAGAAAGTTATTCCCCATATCAACTTTGGAAAGCTATTTACTCTGTCCAGAGTATAGTCTCAAGCTTTTGATTTAGTGCTGTTTCAAGGGCAGTTTTAGAGGGGTTGCAAAAAAGCTTTGTTAAAAAAAAAAAAGTAAGACTTGACTAAGCAACGTATTGAAAAAGACCTCTCCCTGACACAAGAAAATACTAAATTTAAAGGATGCTGTCATCCAATCCAATCTATTTGTTTCACAGATTAGAGAAATCAGACTAGCAACTCAGAAAGCCACTTAAATTAGTATCCATTCTAGAACTTGGATCTCTTGCTATCCAACCTGATCTGTTAAGTTTTCATTCGCTATTATTTCCATAGGTATTTATTGAACATCTTCTATGTCCCAGGAGCTGTGTTAGGCTCCAGATGGTAATGAACCTCTTCTCACTTGACTTACTCCCTCTTCATAATACAAGGACTGCCTATCACCAAAGCCTAAGGACTAAAATACTCATTATGAAGAACAAAGTGAATTAAAATTAATGAGCTCAAGGAGACCTGATGTTTGCACTAATATGCTCTAGTATTTTTTTTATCATAGCATTTCTATTCAAGATTTTTAATAAGATAATTCCATCTAAAAAAAGAGATCTCATAAAGCCTGAAACAGGGCAGCTCTGCTTCTTCATTTTTATTCTCCACAGGATAAAAGATGAAAGCTATTTTTTCTCTACCAACACTCACCTGCAATAAAAGGGATCTGTACAAGAAAGCACCTTTAAACACACCCAGGGCAAAGGAAAAGCAGAAAATGCTGATTTTTTTGTGAGACCCACAGTTGGGCTCAGCAAGTGGTGGGCATTTCAGAGATTTCTTCCTAACAGCCTGACAACACTTGGACAGGATTCAGGACACGAACCTCTCTGCGAAGTCCCAGCAAACAAGTCAGATGAAAGGTCCGCGCACTTCAGAAGGAATATCCTGGCGCCCTGGAGTCTGAAGTTACCCGTGAGCCTTCCCTTCTCAGGTGCACAGCATAAACATTTAGGGCCTCTGTGGATCTGGGTTTCCTAGGAGTTCATGAATTTCAAAGGTGAAGCACAGATCATTCAGGTACATTTTCCTTTATGGTGTTTCTATAAAACCAAAAAAATAAAAAACAAAAGAAAGGATGGTGGAGAAACTTGACTAGCATTTGTTAAATCTAACAGGAAACTATTTTTCAAGTGAAAATATAGTTGTATTGATATTAGAAGCTAGTGTGACTGTTTTCTTGAATAATAATTGCCAAATACCCTTCTCTTTAATGTAAATTTTTTAAAAAAAGACATTATATGTTCTGCAGTGAGATTATTTGACAGGATAGAATACTTTTTATGCTTGCTCACAAACAGGAAATATTTCTAAAAATCATGAGTACTGGACTGAGATAAGTGAATGGCTGGAAGAGGCTGAGAAGCAGAGGGAATGAAAAGCCAAAGGACCCAAATTATTTGCAATAAAAATAATGATTTATCTTAGTTTTATGCCTTGGTCAGTTATTGCCTATTGCTCAATGCTTTTGAGCAATAAAAATGCAACTTTGTGGCTGACTGAAGAAGCCGAGATAGTAGAGTTCTTAGCCAAATGAACTCAAACATGAACTTAAATAAGGATTTCTTGGGACCTGACTAGCCATTTCACCAAGTGCCGAGAAATATATAACCAGTTGTCTTTATTTTTACTTGGATCTATGGAAAACTCGGTCAGAAAACCTGAAACTATCACCCTGTTACGTGCTGAACAGATGAAAATTTAATAGAGATTGCCGGGGAATTCCTTCTAGTTTAAATGCTAGGTTTTTTTTAAATGTTGTTTTCAGTTACCTGAGTAATTATAATTTTGAAAATGTAAATGTACCCTTTCCCCTTGTTATCATTCTTACAGCATTTAATGTGTGTGCCTCTTCATTCATTCCACAGATGCTTACTGACCACCTCCTATGACCCTGGCACAGTGTGTAGAAGGATCTGCAGATACTGCAGTGAACCAAGTAGACAGGGTCCCTTCCTCAGGAAAGGGAGAAGAATACGCCATCAAGAAGCAGGTTGTTCAAAAGAATTTTCTGTGGACTAAAGCAGTTGTTCTTCAGCCCTCTTATTCTGATTTAAAGGTAAATTGCCTCCATTTTTTTCTGGAAGCAAAGTGATAAACACAGAAAGTGCCCATTTTGGGAAAATGGTCAGAGTATGTTGTTAAACTGAAAATAAAAAAGGAAGTAGAGCATCAAATTATAGGTCAGATTATCCCGGATGTGTTAAAAATTTACTCTTCAGGGGCCATATTCAAGCTGGACACACTGGCACAGCTGTGCTCACTGCTAAAATGCAGGAATATTCCTGGGTCACTTGAAGATGCTGCTGTCTTGAACCACCTTAGGATTTGCCTCCCCAGCTAGCTTTACCTTTCTCCTGGTCTCCAGGGACTGAAGGGTTAAGCTGGGGCCCAGTGGGAACCTGGAGGACTCTTCTCCACCCTCAGCTGAGGTCTGTTCTCATTATTGGCTGCCTGTGCCATACTCACTGTTCAATTTTTTAAAAATTTATTGCCTCTATTTAAATACAGAAATAACTTTTTTCTTTTTTTAACTTAATTTTTATTTCCATAGGTTATTGGGGAAAAGGTTGTGTTTGGTTACATGGGTAAATTCTTTAGCGGTGATTTGTGAGATTTTGGTGAACCCATCCCCTGAGCAGGACACGCTGCACACAGTTTGTAGCCTTTTATCCCTGAGTCCCAAAGTCCATTGTGTTATTCTTATGCCCTTTGTACCCTCATAGCTTAGCTCCCACTTATGAGTGAGAACATATTAAAGCAGGAATGGCAAGAAACAAACCTCTCGGACACCGCACCGAAGAAAGCCAGGAGCTGCGGGGGACTACAGCCTCATTCACTGAGCTCCCAAAGAAGCAGCTGCTTTCCCCTTTTATTGGCTTACAATGCTAAAGGGGAAACTGAGGTGAAACTATGTCATTGTCCATTGGCTAGATATCGGACCTTACAATCTTTTGGCTTCATTGATTTGCTAGTTCATATCCAGCGTGAGCAGGAACAGGCCGGGGAGGGGGCTTATAGAGACAAAACAAAGGCAGTAAATTATTAGTTGGCAGAGGTGTTTCCAGGAGGGAGCCTGGGTCATGCAAACATGGGGGACATGACCCAGTGCTGAGCTCCGGCCAGTAGTGATAACATTTATTTGCAACTCTTTCAAGGCTTCTAGATAGTAGAGACGCTGGAAACCAAAAAGGGAGTCGTCTTCCCAGCTCTTTGCTATTTTTTTTCTTTTTTCTCTTTTTACACCCTCCTTGCCATCTGGAGGGAAGGGGAGGGAAGAGCTGGAGACCGGGAAAGGGAAGGAGGCGAGGGGGTCTCCCCTCTCAATATGATGTCTGGTTTTCTATCCCTGAGTTTAAATACAGGAATAACATTTTCCTAATAGCAAAACTGACTGCAATTCCTCTTGTCTCCTAAAACAGTTTTAAAAAATTCCTCTTATCTCCTGATGCAGATTTTAAATTTTGCTCCAGGCCAGGCGAGGTGGCTCACGCCTATAATCCCAGCACTTTGGGAGGCTGAAGGGGGCGGATCACAAGGTTGGGAGTTCAAGACCAGCCTGACCCATATGGTAAAACCCCATCTCTAGTAAAAATACAGAGTTTAGCAGGGCATGGTGGCTTGCACCTATAATTCCAGCTACTCAGGAGGCTGAGGCAGGAGAATCACTTGAACCCGGGAGGCGGAGGTTGCAGTGAGCCAAGATTGTACCACTGCACTCCAGCCTGGGTGACAGAGTGAGACTCTGTCTCAAAAAAATTATTTTTTGCTCCAGGGCAAAATTGCTTTTATTTATTCACCCCTCTCCACCTCATTTTCCCACTCATTCATACAGAAACACTGGAAAGAGGACTCTCCAGGAAGGGCAACAACACGTGCAAGGCTGGATGCCCACACAGGGCCTGGAGAGTGAAAAACTAAAAGGAAGTCCAGTAGGGAGGAACGCAGGCAGAATGTGAAGAGTGGGTGGGGCCAGGTCATCAGCTCCACATGGAGTCTGGACTTCATTTTAAGGAAGCTAGTGGTCCAGATTAAACTCATGGGGACACATGGATGCTGGGTGCAGTTTGAAAGGCCTCAAGGATGGAGTTGCAAACAGGAAAGACAAGGTAGATGCTACTTACGTGACACAGGTGAGAGCTGATGATGTTTGGGCTTTCTCACGCATGGTGGTCTCAGGGTAGTTAGATTTCTTAAGGATTGCTGGCTTCCCCTAGGGCAAGGGTTGCAAGAAATCCAGGCAGAACTTTGAGGTACCTTATGACCTAGACTCAGAAGACATGGGACGTTACTTTTCCCACGTGACTGCCTTTTTGCTCAGTCGCCCAGGCTGGAGTGCAGTGGCATGATCTAGGCTCACTGCAACATCCGCCTCCTGGGCTCAAGCCATTCTCTTGCCTCAGCCTCCAGAGCAGCTGGGATTACAGTTGCCTACCACCACGCCCAGATAATTTTTGCGTTTTTAGTAGAGACGGGGTTTTACCATGTTGGCCAGGCTGGTCTTGAACTCCTGACCTCAGATGGACCGCCTACCTCCGCCTCCCAAAGTGCTGGGATTACAGGCATGAGATACCACGCCCAGCTGCAGCCTGTTTTTTTAAATTAGAACAATTTTAATTGTAAGTAACACACAACAAAATTTATCATTTTACCGTTTTAAGGGTACAGTTTAGTAGTGTTAACACCGTTCGCCTTTCTGTGCAATAGATCTCCAGAGCTTTTTCATCTTACAAAACTGAAGCTTTGTATCCTTAAATAAAACTCCATTGCCCCCTCTCTCCAGCCCCTGGTAACTGCCATTTTACTGTCTGAGAATTTAACTACTCTAGATACCTCAGATAAGCAGACTCGTATAGAATTTTGCCTTTGTGACTGGCTTATTTCACTTGATATAATGTCCTCGAGGTTCATTTACTTTGTAGTGTATGTCAGAATCTCTTTCCTTTTTAGGGCTGAATACTCGATTGTATGTAGAGATTACATTTTGTTTATCCGTTTCTCCGTGGGTGGACGCTTCGGTTGCTTCCGGCTCTTGTAAATAATGATACTGTGAACATGGGTGTGAACATCTTCAAAATCCTGCTTTCAGTCATTTTGAATGCATACCCAGAAATGGTATATGGCAATTTGTCATTTAATAGTTTAAAATATTTCTTAAGAGGAAACGTGCTCTCTACACGTCTCCATAGACAATAATGAAAGGATCTTCTGGATAAAACAGAACCCTGGATGTTGTTATCACATGTAAAAACAAATACCTTTGTTGTATTTTGATAGTCTCCTTGGCCTCTTTACTCCTTAACAATTCGGTAGTAAAAAGGAGATATAGCAAGTCAACCTGATAAGAGTAGCATAAATATGGCACCTCAGAGAGCAGTATTAAAGCTCACAGCTCTGAAGAACTTAACATGGCCAGACAAAAAATAGGTAGAAAATGGAAAGATTTGAAAGAAAAAAAATTTGAGAGAAAATAAAAACACTACCTTGAAATTGTGGAGGGAAGTATTTGTAATCTCATTTAAAAATTTTATGTAACTTTTTAAATATAAAATCGGAATGGAAAATGTACTATAAAAGTGCTGTTGAACAGCACCATGGATAGAGCTCTTCCCTGAAACCATGGCTGGAGTGCCTGTGGGATAAAAGGCCGTCTTCATTTTCTATTTTGGGGCAGAAACACTGAACACTTTGGCTGTGTTTTTCAAATTTTTGTTTTGTTTTTCTTTTCCTTTTTGAGACAGAGTCTTGCTCTTGTTGCCCAGGCTGGAGTGCAATGGTGTGATCTTGGCTCACTGCAACCTTCGCCTCCCAGGTTCAGGTGATTCTCCTGCCTCAGCCTCCTAACTAGCTGGGATTATGGGTGCCACTATGCCTGGCTAATTTTTGTACTTTTAGTAGAGACAGGGTTTTACCATACTGGCCGGGCTGGTCTCAAACTTCTGACCTCACGATCTGCTCGCCTCAGCCTCCCAAAGTGCTGGGGTTACAGGTGTGAGCCACTGTGCCTGGCTGTTTTTTTCTTTTAATTTCATTTTTATTTGATGGTGTGTTTCATTTATATTTTTAGAAGAGAAATTGCCTAGATGGCTGATAGGCTAATATCATCCCCCTTCAAATTCTAATCAAAGGATCAGGGCAGCAGAAATTTTATTGGTTTTAATAAACTGTATTCAAAAATTGCCGACTAGTTATAAAATGAATGAGGAAATTATTAGAATGGAGACTGTGAAAGTTCAAGGTAATCAGGTCCTGAGACTACTAGAGATGCCCGTTAACACCACAGGATTGTTCAGGGCTCTGCCATTGGAAGCCACCTCTAGAGGAGGATTAGATTGAAGACAAAAATGCATGATTTGGGTACTGATCAAAATGATCTTATCAGAACTTTCAGCATCCCATTCGTTGTGTTGAGTTGAAAACTATCCAGAAGTGAAAGCTGAGGTTTCTATAATGTCAGATCAGGCAATGGTGTGGGATCCTGGAGCTACTTATGATTGAAACCTTCTCTCAGCCTGCAAAGTTACACTACTCTGAGTAGGTAGAGGCATACTGATTGTAGGGTCATCCAGACTCGGCAGAATGGCTGACGGTGGGATTGAGGGTTATGCTCAGGTAAGGAGCAAGTCGAGTTTTTAATACCCAGCTTGCTGCCAACAAACTATTTCCCCAGATAGTTGTTTGTGTTAAAGTATATTGAAGGGGCCAGGTGCAGTGTCTCACGCCTGTAATCCCAGCACTTTGGAAGGTAGAGGCGGACGACTTATGAAGTCAGGAGATCGAGACCATCCTGGCTAATGCAGTGAGACCCCATCTCTATAAAAAATTAGCCAGGTATGGCAGCATGAGCCTGTAGTCCCAGCTACTCGGGAGGCTGAGGCAGGAGAGTCACTTGAACCCTGGAGATGGAGGTTGCCGTGAGCTGAGATCATGCCACTGCATTCTAGTCTGGGCGACAGAGTGAGACTCCGTATATATATATGTGTGTGTGTGTATGTGTGCATATATATATATATATATACGTATATATATGTGTGTGTGTGTATATATGTTGAAGGATGGTAGCCACTGAACACTGAATATTTCACATTAGTCTTGTGGTACAAAAAGAGAAATCTCTCTCTCTTTTTTTTTGAGACAGAGTTTGCTCTCATTGCCCAGACTGGAGTGCAATGGCGCTCCAGGTCATTACTATGACGCCAAGGTCTTAAGTAAGTGAAAATACTAATGGGCGGGTGTTAGGGACTGGTATGTGTCTCCTCCCAAATCTTATATGTTGAAGACCTAACCCCTGTGTAGCAGCTTAAAATGGGACCTTTAAGGGGTAATTAAGTTTAAATGAGGTCATAAGGGTGGGCTCTAATCCAATGCGACTGATACTCTCATAAGAAGGGGAAGAGACGTCAGAGATTTCTCTCTACTAAAGTCACACACAATAAAAGGCCATGTGATTGACAGCGAGGTGCCAGTAGATTCAGTTCCCGATGAGGTCCCTCTTCCTGGCCTGCAGACAGCCAGGAAGAGGGACCTCATCGGGAACTGAATCTACTGGCACCTTGATCTTGGACTTACCAGCCTCCATAATTGTAAGAAAATAAGTGCTTGTTGTTTGAGCCACCTAGCCTGTACTATTTTGTTATGGCAGCCTAGGCAGACCAATATAGCGGGTGAACTGATCCATACCATTTTTTTTACAACGTCTGCAAAATATTGAAAGCAGGTGATTGTTTAAGTACTTGGGACGCATTCAACAAAAAGTATTATAATTTTTTTTTGAGACAGAGCCTTGCTTTGTCATCATTCTGGACTGCATTGGCACAATCTCAGCTCACTGCACCTTCCACCTCATGGGTTCAAGTGATTCTCCTGCCTCAGCCACCTGAGTAGCTGGGACGACAGGTTGGTGCCACCATGCCCAGCTAATTTTTGTATTTTTAGTAGCATAGACGGGGTCTCACCATCTTGGCCAGGCTGGTCTTGAACTCCTGACCTCATGATCTGCCCACCTTGGCCTCTCAAAGTGCTGCGATTACAAGCAAGAGCCACTATTCCCGACCACAAAAAGTGCTGTAATTTTTTAGTAAGAATCCACTAGCACTGCTACCATTGCCCCTGGTGGTGATGGATTTACGTTTACAACAGCATCATGATAGGGAATCAGTGGTTTAAAACGTCCTCTTGCTGGTATGTTCACTTTTGCACCTTTCACAAGGAAATGTGTAGTAAAGGGTCCAGGTCAACTCTCACTTCCGGGGAGAGAAATGACTTTGTAGTGCAGAGTCAAGGTAGATGTTCACTTTTGATCCCATGTGCTTAAGATGATGATGATGATGATGATTATTATTATTATTTGAGATGGACTCTTGCTTTGTTGCCCAGGCTGGAGTGCAGTGGCGTGATCTAGGCTCACTTCATCCTCCACCTCCTGGGTTCAAGTGATTGTCATGCCTCAGCCTCACGAGTAGCTGGGTTTACAGGCACATACCATGACACCTGGATAGTTTTTGTATTTTTGGTAGAAATGGGGTTTTGCCATGTTGGTCAGGCTGGTCTTAAACTCCTGACATCAAGTGATCTGCCAGCCTCAGCTTCCTGAGGCGCTGGGATTACAGGCATGAGCCACTGTATCTGGCCAGGGCAGATTTTTTTCTTAAATACCCGTCGTCTTTGTCAAGGAACTCTGAGTGCATCTTGGGGGCATGCTTTCAACACTCAGCTAAACAGCTTACAATCCTCTTTTAAGCCTTCATTGCCACATGACAAGGAAAGGATGTGCCACTCACCTTGTTGCTTTGTATCCTGGTTTTGAATACTTTTCCTTAGCACGATCCTCAGTCTGACAACTTTCAGATCTTAATCCAGGTGGAAATACAGAGAAAAAGTAATTATGGTTCAATGTGGCAAGTGAACAGAGTGGTGTGGCATCCTGCTGGCATAAGACATGCCCATGAATATCACTTGTCTGTCAATACATTCTGGAAATAGGGAAATAACAGTGAAGAGATAGTCTGAACAAATAGAATTCTAGGTGAAACCCATTATACTGTTGCTGCTATACATTGCAGAAACAAGATAGAAAAAGAATAAAAGACTACAAAATTGTGGCTAATAATCCAAAAGAGTCAGGAAGCTGAATATCAAAATAAAGCCAGTATTCTTGGCATGTAGTATAGGAGCTTAATAGCCCACATAGCAGTGGTCCCCAACCTTATTGGCACCAGGGACCGGTTTCCTGGAAGACAGTGTTTCCATGGACAGGGTCTGGGGGATGGTTCGGGAAGAAACTGTTCCACTTCAGATCATCAGGCATTAGCTAGATTCTCTCCCCAACACCTGCAGGTCACAATAGGGTTTCCATGGACAGGGGCTGGGAGATGGTTTCAGGAAGAAACTGTTCCACTTCAGATCATCAGGCATTAGCTAGATTCTCTCCCCAACACCTGCAGGTCACAATAGGGTTTCCATGGACAGGGGCTGGGAGATGGTTTCAGGAAGAAACTGTTCCACTTCAGATCATCAGGCATTAGCTAGATTCTCTCCCTCACACCTTCAGGTCACAATAGGGTTCACACTCCTGTGAGAACCTAATGCTGATGCTGATGTAATGGCAGGCGTAGCTCAAACAGTAATGCTGGCTCACCTGCAGCTTGCCTCCTGCTGTGCAGCCTGGTACCTCACAGGTCATGAATTGGTACCAGTCTGTGGTTGGGGACCCCTGCCATATAGAATTGGTTATCTATCACATTTTACCAATTACCCAGAAATGACACTTGTTAAACTTCCAGAAAACATCTATCTTAACAAAGAATTAATGTAAGTATTTTCTTCATAAAGCCTACCCAGTTAAAAATTCATCAAGAGACAAGTAATAAGACCATAAACCCATTCTAGTGATAGGGTTTGCATAGTATGTAATTTGTAAAATAATTTAATAAGGACAAGTGAATTATAGACTAGGGTTCACACTCTGTGATGGTGACATTCTATAACAGAACAATACTTTCATCATTAAAACACATCTGTAGGCAAAATGTGTCTTATATTGCCAACATAATACAAAATTTACACAAGTGTTGAAAAGTTATGAACCTTTACAGGAGATACTGGAGATGTACAACTACTACCTATAAAGAATTTTGAGGTTTTGACATTTTTGTGATTGTTTATAAGACATGTATCACTAACAGCCACAGAAATTTGACTGTGTAATTGTCTTATTAATAAAACAAAAGCAGAACTGAGAGTCAATTGTATAATCATGGAAAGTGTTGCCAAGACCCACACTAGAAGGAAAAACAGCCAGCAGTCTTGGTTTTCACAACTAGATGGTGCTGCTCTGCTTTCGTTTGGGAAGAACTGCAAAATCCTTAAAACATCCGGAGTTCTCCTGAAAACAGCCACGTAGCTAGCACCTTTTGTCTGTGAAGCCCTTGCTGGCCAACTGTTGCTTGCTAGCAGGGTGCATGTTACAGTTTCGGTGATCATTGTGCAAAAGTGTCTCACAAACACATGTTTCAACCTCTCCAATGTAGTTCTCCTATCTATTGTACATGGATGCTCCTCCTGGGATACCGATGTCAGGTCATGTACACAGAATAGTAAAATGACCTAGATGAAACAAGAAAACACGGAGTCACCCAGTATTGCTATAAACATATTACAGACACACTCTAGATACAGTTTAGGGGAGTTAGAAAATTCAGATCACCAAAATGCCAGTAAAACTACCTATACTCTTTCAACATAGCTTTTAAAGCAGAAGACTGGCTGGCCTTGGTGATATTGACAATCTAGAATACCAAAGGGGACATCAATGCAGTATGTTCTTAACCTTGTTACTCCTTCATACTGCGGTAGTACCGTGGACTCTGGTGGCACTACTCTAATTTTTCCTCCTTCCCTCTGCCTTCAGTACTGAATTGCATCAGTACTGCACACCTGTTTCACACTTTAAATCACTGAAGTTGGGATATTCTGCTATTGCTGCTGTCTTACCACCTCTGAGGTCCAGGTGGCGGTCATGGTGTGGTCGTCATTGCCTGAGCATGGGAGAGCATTGGCAACATTTGCTGGAAAAGAAATCTGAGACCGACCACGCCTTGTTTTTTAAATTTTTAAAATATTTATTTATGTGAAGACAGGGTGTCATCCAGGATGACAAAGACCCTGTCTTCACATAAATAAATATTTAAAAAATTTAAAAAACAGGCCGGGTGCGGTGGCTCACGTCTGTAATCCCAGCACTTTGGGAGGCTGAGGCAGGCGGATCATGAGGTGAAGAGATCAAGACCATCCTGGTGAACATGGTGAAATCCCGTCTCTACTAAAAAAATACAAAAATTAGCTGGGCGTGGTGGCGCTCACCTGTAGTCCCAGCTACTTAGGAGGCTGAGGCAGGAGAATTGCTTGAACCCAGGAGGCGGAGGTTGCAGTGAGCCGAGATCACGCCATTGAACTCCAGCATGGTGCTTGGTGACAAAGCGAGACTCTGTCTTAAAAAAAAAAAAAATCAAAAACAAGGCGTGCTTGGTCTCAGCTTGGATCACAGCTCACTGCAGCCTCAATCTCCCAGGCTCAAGCCATCCTCCCACCTCAGCCTCCCGAGTGGCTGGGACTATAGGAACACACCACCATGTCTTGACAATTTTTTTTCCTGTGTTTTGTAGAGACAGAGATTTCATCATGTTGACCAGGCTGGTCTCAGACTCCTGGGCTTAAGCAGTTCACCTGCTTCAGCTTCCCAAAGTGTTGATTGTAGGTGTGAGCCATCGTGCCCGGCCTCTCTCTGTTTTTCTAATTCCTAGAAAACAAATGGTTCTGGAAAAAGGTGAGAAAGGTGGCGAGCCAAGTGTATATACCAATATTCCTGAGGCAGAACCAAAAGTAGACCAACACTTCGTAATTGCAAAACAGGTTTAAAAGCTCAGCAATAATAGCTTTTAGTTGAATTATGGATTCTCTTAAATGCATCATCACCAACAGTTTAAATGATGCAAAGAATGATTCCAGGTGGTTTTTTTTTTTTTTTTTTTTGAGATGGAGCCTCGCTCTGCAGAGTGTAGTGGCGCAATCTTGGCTCACTGCAACCTCTGCCTCCCTGGTCCCAGTCCAAGCAATTCTCCTACCTCGGTCTCCCAAGTAGCTGGGATTAAAGGCATGAACCACCATGCCCAGCTAATTTTTATATTTTTTAGTAGAGATGGGGTTTCACCATGTTGGCCAGTCTGGTCTTGAACTCCTGACCTTGTGATCTGCCAGCCTTGGCCTCTCAAAGTGCTGGGATTACAGGCATGAGCCACCGCGCCGGGCCCACTTCTTTTTTTTTTTTTTTTTTTTTTTTTTTTGTTGTTGTTGTTGTTGTTGTTTGTAAAGGTAGATATTTATATCTCTGAGACAAAAAGTGGGCCAAGCACCTTCATCTGCATAGGGCACCAATTCACCACAGCCTTTAACCACAGACCAAAGCCTTCATCCAGATAAGGGGTAACTGACAGGGACCTTTAAAGAAGGACTTAAAACCCAGAAAACTTTGTAATGGACCCTTGAGCAGCTTGCTTGGGCTCACTCCCGCCCTCAGGAGTGGTATCTCACTTTAATAAATCCCTGCTGGCCAGGCATGGTGGCTCACACCTGTAATCCCAACACTTTGGGAGGCCAAGACGGGCGATCTCGAGGTCAGGAGATGGAGACCAGCCTGGCCAACATGGTGAAACCCTGTCTCTACTAAAAATACAAAAGTTAACCGGGCATGGTGGCAGTCTGGGGAGGCTGAGGCAGGAGAATAGCTTGAACCTGGGGGGCAGAGGTTGCAGTGAGCTGAGATTGTGCCACACACTAAAGTCTGGTGACAGAGCAAGACTCTATCTCAATAAATAAATCCCTGCATTTGCTGCTTCGTTTCTGTGTTTTGTTCCTTTGTTGTTTTGTGTTGTTTTGTCCAATTCTTTGTTCAAAACACCAAGGACCTGGACAACTTACACTCAAGGCCTTCCTTGCGGTAACAATTACAGACATTATAGTAAGTGGACGTCATGCAAAGTCAGAATTTATGCTAAAAATTTGTGAACCTTACTCCATAACACATCCATAGTTTTCTTACATAAAAATCTTGTTTCTCTTCCGCAAATCCTCACGTGCTCTCTAAACACTCTCATCCTAAGTGAGTCATCTATTTCCACAGCCTCAGTTGCCATCACTAGCTGAAAACCTCAAGAGTGTATCTTTATGCAGGACTTCTTACTGACACATCAAACTGCTTATGAAACGGACCCCATAGTCCCATAGATAATTTTTTGAATGAACATAGAAATTGACCTTTCTGGTCTTACAGCTTGAACTTTACATTGGTTTTATCTGAGTTCCTTCCTCAGGAAATGACCTTCAGGGCTCTCAAAAAAAGTATCACAGAACTGAAACCAGACCACAACATCCTGGCAATGAGATGGTGGACCTCTCATTCATCATGATTGCTTCCTTGACCCATATTAGTTTCTGTTTTCTTACACATTGTTACATTTCTTTCTTTTCTTTTTTTTCCAAGACAGAGTCTCGCTCTGTCGCCCAAGGTGGAGTGCAATAGCATGCTCTCTGCTCACTGCAACCTCCACCTCCTGGGTTCAAACGATTCTCCTGCCTAAGCCTCCCAAGTAGCTGGGACTACAGGTATGCATCTATTTTAGTAGAGATGGGGTTCATCGTGTTGACCAGGCTGGTCTCGAACTTCTGACCTTGTGATGTGTCTGCCTTGGCCTCTCAAAGTGCTGGGATTACAAGCATGAGCCTCCATGCCTGGCCTAATTTTTTCTTGTGATATAGTCTCGCTCTGTCACTCAGGCTGGAGTGCATTGGCGCCATCTCAGCTCACTGCAATCTCCACCTCCTGGGTTCAAGTGATTCTTCCATGCCTCAGCCTCCCTAGTAGCCTCCCTAGGCTAGTAGCCTCCCTACTACCCTCCCTAGTACAGGCACGTGCCACTGTGCCTGGCCACAGCAGTGCATCTTGATAGCTCTACCTTCTAAACACACACTGGCTCTGAGCACTTCTCGGGGTGTCCACCAGCACCCCCTTACCTGCAAGCCTCAGCAGCGCCTGTGTGGCCTCCTTAGCTTGTTTCACACCCACAGAGCAGCCAGAAGGGATCTGGCCAAAGTCTAAAACAGATTGTGTTTGCCTGGTTTGAATCCTCCTGTGGCTTCTCATTATTCTCAGAATAAAGGTCAAAGGCTTCTCCATGGGCAGTGAGGCCCACCTCACCAGCACCCTCTCCAGCGTTGCCTCTGTGTTTCCCTCATTTACTGTATTTTCTTGCCTCCTTTCTGAAATGTACCATGATCATCCTGCTTCAGGATTCACACTTTCTGTTCTCTTTGTCCTTTGGTTCATATTCATATCATTTTGGACATTTCAGTTAGGTTACATTTTCATAAAGAGGTGACAAACCTTTTTTTAAAAAGCCATTCTTGGCCGGGCACGGTGGCTTAAGCCTGTAATCCCGGCACTTTGGGAGGCCGAGGCGGGTGGATCACGAGGTCAAGAGATCGAGACCATCCTGGTCAACATGGTGAAACCCCGTCTCTACTAAAAACACAAAAAATTAGCTGGGCACGGTGGCGCGTGCCTGTAATCCCAGCTACTCAGGAGTCTGAGGCAGGAGAATTGCCTGAACCCAGGAGGCGGAGGTTGCGGTGAGCCGAGATGGCGTCATTGCACTCCAGCCCGGGTAACAAGAGCGAAACTCCGTCTCAAAAAAAAAAAAAAAAGCCATTCTTCTACCATATTACATTGTTTTATCTTTTTCAGAGAATTTATTGGTGCTTGACACTTTTACCCATCTCTATTTTTTTTTCCTAGCTCTGTGTTCAATTATCCATTGTGTTTATTTCCTGTCTTCTTTTACTCGAATATACTCTCCTTAAGAGCACACGGCTCTCCTTTCTTCACTGTTCCTCTTTACTGTCTTTAATTATTTTTCCTCGGAAACAGGGTCTGGAATGCCTGCTTTCCCCCACCGCAAGTCCCTGTAATCCCAGTTACTCAGGAGGCTGAAGCAGGAGAATCGCCTGAACCAGGAGATGGAGGTTCTAGTGAGTCAAGATTGCACCATTTCACTGTAGCCTTGGTGACAGAGTGAGAATCCATTTCAAGAAGAAGAGAAAGAAAGAGAGAGAGAGGGAGGGAGGGAGGGAAAAGAAAGGAAGAAAAAATAAATGGGCAACCCATAGGCTGAGAGAGAATATTAGACAAAGGGCTTTTATGAATTTTTTTCTTTTTTTTTTTTTGAGACAGGGTTTCTTTCATTCTGTCACCCAGGCTGGAGTGAAGTAGTGTGATTATGACTCACTGTAGCCTCAAACTCCTGGGCTCAAGTGATCCTTTGCTCAGCCTCTGGACTAGCGGGGACTATAGGTACATACCACCATGCTTGGTTAATTTATATTTTTATTTATTTATTTATTTATTTATTTTTGTAGAGACAAGGTCCACTGTGTTGCTCAGGCTGGTCTCAAACTTCTGGGCTCAAGCAATCCTCCTGCCTTGGCCTCCCAAAGTGCTAGGATTACAGGTATGAGCCGCCATGGCCAATCTAAAGATATTTAAATAATTTAAATCATTTAGTGAAAAGAACACCATAAGGGGAACTGGGCAAAAGATTTGGATGGAAGAAAATTACATGGCCATGAAAATGCTTAGCATCATTAGTCATTGGGGAAAAATGCAGACCAGAACCACAGTGTGATACCACTTCACACATGCCATAGTGGCTGAAATGGGAAACTAAATGCGGAGTGCTGATGAGGATGCAGAGCGATTAGAACTCTTGCCCACTTCTATAGGAGTGTAGTGGCACGACTGCTATGGAAAACAGTTTATTATAAAGTCAACATTCACATGTCATCAACTCAGAAAATTCCCTCCTGGCTATTTATCCCAGATACATCAAAACCTGTATTCACACAAATAATTGTTTGTGAATGTTTATTGTATGTTAATTTATAAGAGTCCCAAACTACAAACAACCTAAATGTCTATCAACGGGTGAGTGTAGTATAAATAAACTACAGTTATCCATAGAGTGGAATACTATTCATCAATATAAAGAAATGAACTGGCCACATGCAATGGCTCACGCCTGTAATCCCAGCACTTTGGGAGGCCGAGGCAGGTGGATCATGAGGTCAGGAGTTTGAGGCTGGTCTGGACAACATGGTGAAATCCCATATCTACTAAAAATACAAAAATTAGCCGGGTACAGTGGCATGTGCCTGTAATCCCAGCTACTTGGGAGGCTGAGGCAGGATAATTGCTTGAGCCTGGGAGGTGGAGGGTGCAGTGAGCCGAGATCATGCCGTTGCACTTCAGCCTGGGTGACAGAGTGAGACTCTGTCTCAAAAAAAAAAAACAAAAAGAACTAATAACTTGCAACAATATAGATGAACCTTGAAAACATTATATTGAGCTTAAGAAAGTAGATACAAATAATGTACATATATGTGGTTTTGTTTATAGAAAAGTAAAAAATTTATAACTACAGAAAGCGTATCAGTGGCTGAGTGGGGCTGGGGAAGGAGGGTACCTCATGGGTTGATGAAAATATCCTACATTGTGATTGGGTTGATATTTACACAGGTGTATACATTTGTCAAAACAAACTGGACACTTAAAATGGTTGTTTTTTTGTGTACAAATTATACCTCATTAGAGATGATTTGCAAAGAAAATATAGGATATATTCATCCAGAATTATCAGGAGAACATCTGTAAGAATCTGGCATTTTAAAATGTGTGATAAATGCAGCTGAATGTGAAGCTAACTGAGCCAGTGCTTTTCTCTCCTTTTGGACAGAGCAGTCACGTTAATTGACTTTCACTCTGACGAGGTGTAAGGAGGTGGCCCTGGGTTCTGGAAGATGAACGTTCACTGGGCAAAGAGCCAACATTGCTCATTATTTGTGGTGAGGCTTCCAGGGAGTCAGCTTGGCTTTGTGAGCCCAGGAAAGAGATATGATGTTAATATTGAGGGGCTCACTTAGTCTCACGGCAAAGGTCCCCTTTCCCACTCACTATTTTCCCTCTGACAGAATCGAATCGTAGGTTGCTAAGTGGGAAGAAACTTCAGAAACTGTCAAGTTCAACCTTCAATTGCCTCACCATTGCCATTATCTCTGACTGGTTTTCTCATTTGCACCTCCCTGGGATCTAAAGAACTCTTGCTCTCTTTTCTTCAGATCTTCCAGGAGTCTGGGAATGGCTTATTTATTGGTGTTTCCCTTTTCTTCTTTCTTTTTCTTTCTTTCTTTTTTTTTTAATTTGAGTTGGAGTTTAGCTCTTCTTGCCCAGGCGGGAGTGCAGTGGCACGGTATTAGCTCACCACAACCTCCACCTACCAGATTCAAAGAATTCTCCTGTTTCAGCCTCCCAAGTAGCTGGGATTACAGGCGCCCACTACCATGCCCAGCTAATTTTTGTATTTTTAGTAGAGACAGGGTTTCACCATGCTGGCCAGGCTGGTCTCGAACTCCTGACCTCAGGTGATCTACCTGCCTAACCTTCCCAGAGTGCTGGGACTACAGGTGTGAGCCACCATGCCTGCTGGTGTTTCCCTTTTCTTAATGTATGTGTTCCACTACTGGTTTGACTTCTGGATCTCAATTTCATCTACCCAAAGTCAAAGGTTAGAATTCATTATGCAAAGTCAAGCGAAACTATATTGGAAATACGGACGTAAATCAGGCTTGTTTATTGCCATTTACATAAACACATAGTTTATGCAGTGTGTAAAGTGTCGATCTCTCTGCAGTGGCCTTAATGATATTCCTTGACGAATTGACTTCCCAGAAGTTTCTTTTAGCTTAATGACTTGGAGAACAGCAAATACATGACGCCTCTGTTCATGGTGGGGAAATGAGTGCAGGTGGATGGTGGCCGTAGGACCAGAGCCACTCAGTTACAGTCTTCTCTGCTGTTGACTGGTAACGTCATTGTGTTGGTCTTGGCCAAGTTACTCAACTTTTCTGTCTCTGAATCTTTCAAATGGGAGTCACATTATTCATCTTGAAGGACTCTTTTGTTTTTCTTTTTTTTTGAGAATCAGAGACCACAGAAACAGCTTGGTTCACAGTACGCGCTTAACCAATGTGGGTTTCTTCATTTCTCCTGCATCTTCTCCTGGATCCCTTGGCTTCTTCAGGGAGTCAGACTGTTATAAGAGTTGCACAAAGCAGGAAAGGTCTTGGATGTGCCAACACATGGCTGCTGTATTTATTTGTGAAGTCTCTAATTTAGCTTGACTGAGCCTTGGCTATGCCATTGGCTACTAAATAATAACCTTTTTCCAGCCTCTATATCAGAAGTTGGGGCCTGGCGCGGTGGCTCACGCCTGTAATCCCAGCACTTTGGGAGGCCGAGGCAGGTGGATCACGAGGTCAAGAGATCAAGACCATCCTGGTCAACATGGTGAAACCCCGTCTTTACTAAAAATACAAAAAATTAGCTGGGCATGGTGGCGCATTCCTGTAATCCCAGCTACTCAGGAGTCTGAGGCAGGAGAATTGCCTGAACCCAGGAGGCGGAGGTTGCGGTGAGCCGATATAGCGCCATTGCACTCCAGCCTGGGTAACAAGCGAAACTCCGTCTCAAAGAAGAAAAAGAAGTTGGCAGGTAAAGGAGACACATTGCAAAGTACCTTTCTGTCTTTACTCAAAAGTCGTTGACAGAGTAGAATTCCACTTTCTCCTCCTGGACTCAACAGGGTGGGCCACTTAGTTTATACCTGTCTGTTTGCCACCTTTGTATAACTAGAAAGGTTCATGGTGTCTTTATCAGTGAACTTTTTGTTTACTTGTTTGAGATGGAGTCTCGCTCTGTTGCCCAGGTGATTCACGTGCTTCAGCCTCCTGAGTAGTTGTGGCTACGGGTGTGTTCCTCTAATGCCTGGCTAAATTTTTTTTGTGTTATTTGAGATGAGGTTTCACCATGTTGGTCAGGCTGGTCTTGAACCCCTAACCTCAGGTGATCTGCCCACCTCGCCCTCCCAAAGTGGTGGGATTACGGAAATGAACCACTGTGCCCAGCCCAGTTAACCTTAAGTGATTTAGTTTTGGCCAGGCTTGGAGGCTCATGCCTGTAATCTCAGCACTTTGGGAGGCTGAGGTGGGTGGATCATGAGCTCAGGCATTCAAGACAAGCCTGACCAACATGGGGAAACCCCATCTCTACTAAAAATACAAAGAAATTAGCCAAGTGTGGTGGCGGACACCTGTAATCCCAGCTATTTAGGAGACTGAGTCAGGAGAATTGTTTGAAACTGGGTGGTGGAGGTTGCAGTGAGCCAAGATTGTACCATTGCACTCCAGCCTAGGCAAAAGGGTGAGACTCTGACTCAAAAAGAAAGAAAGAGAGAGATAGAGGGAGAAAAGGAAGGAGAGAGGGAGGGAGGGAAGGAATGAAGGAAGGAAGGAAGGAAGGAAGGAAGGAAAGATTGAATTCTTAGCTTTTGTAAAGGGAACTGAAATTATTTGCAATTTTTTAATTGTAAATATATATAGATGAAGCTATGTCATATGTAGAGTGATCCTTGGTCTAACTAGGATTCCCATTTCTTCAATATTTTGCATGTAATATGATAGGGAGGGAAACTCACTTTTACTGCAAGGAAGGAAAACAAGTAGATTGTGTTTGGAAGTCATGAGTGGTATCTCCTCACAGGGCAGAGGATCTGTATATAAAGACAAAAAGGGCCAGGCGTGGTGGCTCACGCCTGTAACCCCAGCACTTTGGGAGGTTGAGGCGGGTGCATCACGAGGTCAAGAGATCGAGACCATCCTGGCCAACATGGTGAAACCCCATCTCTACTAAAAATACAAAAATCAGCAGGACATGGTGGTGCATGTCTGTAGCCCCAGCTACTCAGGAGGCTGAGCCAGGAGAATCACTTGAACCTGGGTGGCAGAGGTTGCAGTGAACCAAGATTGCACCACTGCACTCCAGCCTGGGCGACAGAGTGAGACTCTGTCTCAAAAAAAAAAAAAAAAAGACAAGAAGCTCTTTGATGAACTTTCAGGATGAGTAGGAGTTTCCAGTTGAAATGACAGACACTTTCAGTGAGGAGGATAAACCATGGGGCAGTGGAATTTTCAGTGTTGGCAAAAGAGTGGTTGAAAGGTAGACTCCATAGGAAGTAAGCCATGATTAGGTTAAGTGCTGAGGGGGAGGACGATGGAGGAAATGGCGGCATCAGTGGGGTGGAGTCTCAGTGGGGTTGAAGACCTGCTGCTGTGGGAATAAATAAGCATGAGGGCTGGAAGTGGGCATCCCAGACTGAGATTTTTGAAATTGTCATTAGAAGGTTGATAAGTATCTAGTGATGACAAGCTAGTGCATGGGTTTTGGGAGTGGTCCTGAGCACTAGGGGACTGAAACCCTAGAGGTGACAGTAGCAGGAGAGGGGTGGAGGTCATACTCACCAGAGCTGAGCTGGAAAACCGTGTCATGGTTATGTCTCCCAATGTTAGTTTGCAGTTGTGGATTTGTTAAATCTCACCGTTGACGAGTCACATCCTGGAACCGGAGGGAAAGTTGAGTTTGCAGGTCAAGAACAAGTGATCAGATGTGGGGAGAGAAGAGCCACATGGTTTTGGGGTTGTATGTGCTGCAGGTTGGAAGAAAAGGTCCTCCAGAAATCTCTCTCTAAATAAGGATGAGGCAGATGAAGAGTGAGGGTGGACAGCAGTGCTTCTCTTCCATTGCTGTGAATCCTAAGTGGCCTAGTAAGGTACCTGGTACTCTAGGGTTCGAACAAAGATGACATATTTATTTTTAAGAAAGTATTACTGGCCGGGTGCAGTGGCTCACACCTTTAATCCCAGCACTTTGGGAGGCTGAGGAGGGTGGATCATGAGGTCAAGATATTGAGATCATCCTGGTCAACATGGTGAAACCCTGTCTCTACTAAAAATACAAAAATTAGCTGGGCATGGTGGCGTGTGCCTGTAATCCCAGCTACTCAGGAGGCTGAGGCAGGAGAATTGCTTGAACCCAGGAGGCAGAGGTTGCAGTGAGCCGAGATCGCGCCATTGCACTCCAGTTTGGGTAACAAGAGCAAAACTCCATCTCAAAAAAAAAAAAAAAGAAAAAAAAAGAAAGTGTTACTATTGCTCAATCTGTATCCTTATTATGAGTAAAGGGATAAAACTAATTTTCTCTCTATTATGGACTCTTCAATATTTTAACCAAAACGAATCACAAAGAAAGCACTCTCTTTTCTTAAAAATATTGTTTGGGAGGATATAAAAGAACCACTTGAATTGCTTTTTTAAAAAAAAACTTTGCACTCAGAATACTTTACTCATGCTATAATTTTTGTTGCTATTTAGTTACATGTAATTAATTTTTTTCTTTCCATCACATCTCATTTGACTTTATTTTTCACCACACAGTGGTCCACTTTTAGCTATTCTTTCTTCAAATTGTAATCATCAAGGTCTTTCTCGTCTGAGCACAAAGCAGCATGACTAGGAAATATTTTGGAGATAGGAATAAAATATGCAAATGGAACTAGATTCTTCATAGAAAAGTGTATATAAATAAAGTTTTTTTCATCTTTGATAAAGTTTTCAACTTTCAGTTTCACCCCAGAAAACCATCTTCCAATTAACTATGGGCTCCGTCCTCTGGGGTTTCTAGCCTCCCTGTCTATGAGCCTTTGCTGTTCTGCAGTTACAGTTCTCAGACTTTTTCAGTTCCAACTATGTTCATTTCCTCCCCACCCCGACATGCAATATAGAGTTGCCTCATTGTTTATTCTCTCTGTGTATTCAGCCTTCTCGTTGCCAGACATAGAGTTTTACATGGCTCTCCTTCCAGGGCTCATGTGCAGACGTTTCCCATCTGATAGAAGTCTTTGCCTTTCACTTCTTCCACTGCAGCATCTCTGATGTTGTGGGGCTTTCTCTCTCTCTGTCTGGCTTTCCTTGCCTCCCAGCCAGCCTAGCTTCTGCTGTCAGCTGCTTCTACCAAGGGCTAACTCCTGCTTTAGACTGTGTCCTTGCCAAGCTCTTTGTGCCTGTCTCTGGCCCTGGGCAGCCTTCACTGGGGCTTGGTGGGGTGACAGGGCAATCTGGCTGGAAGATTATGGAGAGAGGGGACAGTAGATGTGTCTGAAAGCTGCATTTGTAGTGCAAGAAACTGATGTTACTCAGATTGCTTGGCACAGATCAGAGAAAAAAGCAAATATTAAGATGTTTTTTATTCTTACCATGTGAAATTGACAAGATTTTAATTGGCCTCTCAAATAATATTATTATACCTTTTGAGGCTGACTTGGGATGGCTGATGGAGATGATGGCAGGACCCTTTACTGCTGTCTGAGGCTGTACATCATCTTGAGTGCTACTGAGGAGGAGTGGGGAAACTGCAGGAATAGTAGTCAGGTCTATGTTCTGCTCTGGAGACGATGGATTTGTGTGATCATTGCGTGTGCATGAGTGTATGTGTGTGTGCATGGGTGTGTGTGCATGAATACATGTGCTCTTCAAGTGTACTTAGCACCAGCTGTAGAGAGATTGATCCTATTTATGTTCTGCAAGATTTTCTCCTGCTCCCAACAAAGCAGATATTTTGCCTTTGTCGATTTTGAGTTGAGTTGCAAGCTTTAGGCAAAAGAATGAGGCCGGGTGCTGTGGCTTATGCCTGTAATCAATCATAGCACTTTGGGAAGCTAAGGCGGGCAGATCATGAGGTCAGGAAATTAATACCATCCTGGGCAGCATGGTGAAACCCTGTCTGTACTAAAAATACAAAAAAAAAAAAATTAGCGGAGCATGGTGGCATGCACCTGTAGTCCCAGCTACTCAGGAGGCTGAGGCAGGAGAATTGCTTCAACCCCGGGAAGCAGAGGTTGCTGTGAGCTGAGATTGCACCACTGCACTACAGCCTGGTGACAGAGTAAGACTCTGCCTCAGGAAAAAAAAAAAAGGAAGGGGATCTATAACAGGATTGGCCTACCCCATAATCGAAGGCTGTACTGCATCCGAAGAGCCCACGTCAAGCCGACATGACCCCCTGCAGGCTTACAGCTGTGTATGAAGCCACTCCATGGCACCCCACTCCTGGGGCTTAAGGCAGCCATTAAATCAGAATATGATCTGGGAGGGATACGTTTCCAAGTGTATCACATTAGTAGTTATAGCAACCAGGCTGTTTATGAGGAGGAAGACTTTGATGGAGAGCACTTGGGTGACAGTACATAGGGTCTCAATACAAGCATCTGTTCTGCTTGCTATAAGGACACATCCAGGAATAAATACAGTCTTTGTCCTAAATTTGCTTAAACTAGAAGAGTTGGGGCTGGGTGTGGTGGCTTACGCCTGTAATACCAGTACTTTGGGAGTCCAAGGTGGGTGGATCACCAGGTCAAGAGATTGAGACCAGCCTGGCCAACATGGTGAAACCCTGTCTACATTAAAAATCTAAAAATAAGCTGGGCGTGGTGGCATGTGCCTGTAGTCCCAGCTACTCGGGAGGCTGAGGCAGGAGAATCACTTGAACTCAGGAGGCGGAGGTTGCAGTGAGCCAAGATCGCGCCCCTGTACTCCAGCCTGGTGACAGAGTGAGATTCCATCTCAAAACAAACAAACAAACTAGGGGAGTTGGGCTGAGGTGTGAAGAACAAGGATGGTTGTATTCATTTACCTGTTCACCAATTATTGTTCAGTTCACTGATTGAGCACTCTTTGAGCACTGTGCTATGTGCTAGTCCCAGAACTAGGCTCTATGGATGACAAAGACATTGCCTCTGCTCTTAAGGAGCCCACAGACAAATGGAAGAAAAGAATATTGAACATAAAGTCAGAGGAGGAGGGAAAGAACAGGTGTAAGGAGGGAGCCACCATCTGGGCTGACCTCAGATATGATGGCGAGAAACGGCTGTACACTGGAGTGGCCTTGGGAGAAGCCCACAAGCACTGAGAGGAAAGTCCAGCAGGAGCCGGGTGCTCTTCCAAGCACTTGCTGTTCATTTCATCCTCACAGGATTCCTACGAGTTGGTGCCACTGTCCCTCCATCTTGTAATTTAGCAGACGGAGGCACTGCACGGCTTAGTGATGTATTTGGAGTTGTGCTCTTGGTAACTCAAATACAGCTCGTCTGGCTGCAGGTCCTGGGCGCCTCTGGTTACGTTCTACTGCCCCAGAGATGAAGAGCAGAAATTGGGCCTGATGCTGGGCTGCAGAGAAAGACACAAGCAGAGGGTGGCAGGGTGTGGGGAATATTGAAGTGGAGAGGAGAGGAGAGAAGGTACAGAAGATGACAGCAGCGGCCGCAGCAACTGATAATTTTTTTTTTTTGAGGGAGTCTTGCACTGCTGCCCAGGCTGGAGTGCAGTGGTGCGGTCTCGGCTCACTGCAATCTCTGCCTCCTGAGCTCAAGTGATTCTTCTCCTGCCTCAGCCTCCCAAGTAGCTGAGATCACAGGCTCCCACCGCCACGCCCAGCCAATTTTTTGTATTTTTAGTAGAGACGAGGTTTCACCACGTTGGCCAGGCTGGTCTCAAACTCCTGACCTCATGATTTGTCCACCTTGGCCTCCCAAAGTGCTGGGGTTACAGGCATGAGCGCTCGTGCTCAGCCACGACTGATAATTTGATTAGAACTTCTGGAGTTTGCAAAGCATCGTCTTTCTGCCATCTTATTTGACTCCTCCCTGATAACTGGGTGAGCCAGAGGCACTGGGAATCTTAATCTCATTTCATAGATGAGACAGTTGGCGCTTTAAGTGTGGGTCAAGCTCACACAGTTCACAGGTTGACCTCAGTCTGGATCTGCACAGAATCAAAGTCCCTGCTTTCTCCACTCACTCGGGCAATCCTCGTGCCCAGCACTCAAGGCACACGCTGCAGCTAAGGCCTGTGGGGCCTCTGCCTTTGGGACAACTGAAGGACTTCCCTCCATACCTGGCCAAGCACTGATCTTTTCCCCTCACCAGATGCCCAGCATGTTCCTTTGATTTGAGTTTGGGAGACATGCAGGAAGAGGTCTTGTGAGTAGAAGAGTTTATGTGCAAACTCACAGGTGATGCTGGCGTCTCCTCAGTCCTGCACAGGCCTGGTCAGGACAGTATTGATCAATTCTTTTGCACACATGAAAGGGCAGCAGTGTGGGTGACAGCAGCATGTGTCTTTAAGAGTCTGGCTCTCCTAGGTTTGAATTCCACTCCAGTGGTGTGGTAAGAAATCCCATTTTCTGTATTTTCTACAATGCAAAATGGGGATAACCATACACCCATGTGGACAGCAGCTCTATTCACAGTAATCAAGAGATGAAAGTGGCTGGGTGCAGCGGCTCACGCCTGTAAACCCAGCACTTTGGGAGGCTGAGGCGAGCGGATCACGAGGTCAAGACATCAAGACCATCCTGGCTAAAATGGTGAAATCCCATCTCTACTAAAAATAGAAAAAATTAGCCGGGCGTGGTGGTGTGCGCCTGTAGTCCCAGCTACTCGAGAGGATGAAGCAGGAGAATTGCTTGAGACCGGAAAACGGAAGTTGCAGTGAGCCAGGATCACACCACTGCACTCCAGCCTGTCTATAGAGTGAGACTCCCTCTCAAAAAAAAAAAAAAAAAAGAGCTGAAAGCAACCAGCGGTCCACGGAGGGATGAATAAAGAAAACTGTGTGGCTGTGTTTTCTTTATCTATTCATGAAATGAAATGCCTCCACCCCAGCCTCTACATGTAGCACATTAACAAAACATCTAGGATGGCTTCTAATCTGCTTTTGGATTAAATTCCAATGCTTTTTTTTTTTTTGAGACAGAGTTTCGATCTTGTTGCCCATGCTGGAGTGTAATGGCAGGATATCGGCTCACCACAACCCTCCGCCTCCCAGGTTCTTCAGGTGATTCTCCTGCCTCAGCCTCTTGAGTAGCTGGGATTAGAGGCACCTGTCACCATGCCCGGCTAATTTTCTATGTTTAGTAGAGACGGGGTTTCTACTAAAGACTTTAGGAGAAATGGGATCACCAGGTTTTATTCATGGAAAAGGGTAAGGGAATTCATATTTCTGGAGCAACTGCTGGGACTTTTGAGTCAATATCTTATTTAATCCTTTCAGCTATCCAAATATTAGATATTATTATTATTATTTTGGGGAGAGAGTCTCATCTTGTCATCAGGCTGGAGTGCTGTTGCCTGATCTCAGCTCACTGCAGCCTCCGCCTCCCGGGTTCAAGCGATTCTTCTGCCTCAGCCTCCTGAGTAGCTGGGATTATAGGTGTGCTCCATCACACCTGGCTAATTTTTGTATTTTAGTAGAGATGGGATTTCACCATGTTGGTCAGGCTGGTCTCAAACTCCTGACTTCGTGATCTGTGCACTCGGCCTCCTAAACTGCTGGAATTACAGGCGTGAACCACCATACCAGGCCACAAGGGCATTTTTTAGCCAGCTGATACTGCTGCTTGTAAGTCAGTGGTCACTGCAAAATTAACCTTTGTGGGTTAAAAATAGACCAAAATGTAAAGATGAAGGAACATGTAATATAAAGAAGACAGTTTCTAATGTTATTTTCAAAATGAAGCATCGGTGGTGGGAAATGATTATTTTGGCAGAGACAGTACCTAAATTAACACTTGGATTTGCAAATTGGAGAACATCAGCCGGATAATTTAGAAGCGTGCTCATTTCTTCCTTGCTGGGCATTAGCCAGGAATACAGTACGGCATATGGCTTATTATTCTTGAGGCTGGAGACAACAGAATTAAATCCAGAGATGAAGGACTGTTTTCTCATCTAATTCCCAGCCTGTCCACCTTTCCAGGAAAGCTATGATGGGACATGGTTTTGCTGTGAGTGAGGCCAAGAGGCAGTAGGGCAGGAGGCACCCATGGGGTCGTCCTCGCTGCAGGTGAGACACGCTGGACACCACCTTCAACACTTGCAAAGTGTAGTCCCCCAGGGGCGAGCTGGCTTTGGACTGACAAGTGGTTTCTGGGAGATGCAGGAGAAGTACTTCTCTAGAGCGCGGTGGCTCAAGCCTATAATCTCAGCACTTTGGGAGCCTGAGGTGCGCTGATCACCAGTTCAAGAGATCAAGACCATCCTGGCCAACAGGGTGAAACCCCGTCCCTACTAAAAATACAAAAATTAGCTGGGCGTGGTGGCGTGCACCTGTAGTCCCAGCTATTCTGGAGGCTGAGGCAGGACAACTGCTTGAACCAGGGAGGTGGAGGTTTAATTTTAAGACACGAAATTTTTGCCATGCTGGAGGGCAGTGAGTCAAGATCGTGCCACTGCACTCCAGCCTGGCAATAGAGCAAGACTCCATCTCAAAAAAAAAAAAAGGCCTGGCACAGTGGCTTATGCCTGTAATCCCAGCACTTAGAGAGGCTGAGGCGAGTGGATCACAAGGTCAGGATTTCAAGACCAGCCTGGCCAACATGGTGAAACCCCATCTCTACTAAAAATATAAGAATTAGCTGGGCATGGTGGCACATGCCTGGAGTTCCAGCTACTCTGGAGGCTGAGGCAGGAGAATCGCTTAAACCTGGGAGATGGAGGTAGCTGTGAGCCAAGATCGTTCCACTGAACTCCAGCCCAGGTGAAAGATCGAGACTCCATCTCAAAAAAAAAAAAGTACTTTTCTCTATTCTTCTGCTAAATCAACTAAAAACCCTGTACATTATACATAGAGCAAATAAAAGATGGCCCTGGAGGGCAGAAGAAAGCCAAGGGCTGGCCAATGACCTAGGGGCTGGAGGAGCATCATGCTTTCAGGCTGGCATCGGTGGGAGCCAGATGGGAAGGGCAGAACCTCCCACTCCTCCTTGCAGGAGTAATGAGGGTCCCTCCCGCTAGGGGGTGTCAACAGAGACTGAGTGTGGGGCCCAGACTTCTGCCTTCACTTACAGTAACAAGGTGACGCTCCCCTTCCCTCGACACAGGGTTTTACATTTGCTCCCTGTGATAGCCTTAGATCACCTATGGCTGTGAACCAGAGGGCCCTCTGTTCTGTGCCACACAAAACTCACCTCCCAGGATTTCTTCAGTTGATTTTTGATCTTGTGATGAGAAGTTGTGAGTTTCTGTGCTAAACTTAAGGGCTGAGAAGGACTCTAGTTTATCTTTGTATTCATGAAAGATGAATTATTTGAGTCTAAACAACCCTTAGCGTTTAGTGCCTGGGCATACAGGGACTTGATAAATATGGGTTGAATTCTTGATGGAATTGTTGAAAGCATAAGTATTTCTGGAACATTCTGTATGTCTGACTTTACCGTGATTAACTAGGCATGTCTTACAGAGACTAACCCAGACAATGGGAAGCTGGAATTTCTTTGTCACCAGAACTGAAATCTGCTGAGGGTGATAAGAGAGAGCGGCTATAGAGAAGTTCTCATAGGCATACTTTTCTCTGAGTAGCATCGGAAACATTCAAATTCTCACTTTTCTGTTGCGAGGATATGGGATTTGGTGTCACACTCAGATTTCATCCCTGTGGGCAAATGACATAGCCTCCTGCACTTTGGTCATCCCACCTGTCTGTGGTATATGGTTTTACTGTGAGAGTAAGACGCTTCTCAACTGGTTGGGGAAATTTAATGAACAAAGATACATGAATGAATCTAGCATGGTGGCTAATTCCTAAATTACTCTAAGTCTTCGTCTCCTAATATTATTCTTCAAACTGATAAAGTAGCTATAATTCACCCCCACCCCCTTTTCCTTTGAGACAAGGTCTCACTCTGTTGCCAAGGCTGGAGTGCAGTGGTGCAATCATGGCTCACTGCAGCCTTAACCTCCTAGGCTCAAGCCATCCTTCCACCTCAGCCTCCCAAGTAGCTGAGACCACAGGCATGTGGCTAATTTTACGCCTGGCTAATTTTTGTAGAGATGGGATCTTGCCATGTTGCCCAGGCTGGCTTCAAACTCCTGAGCTCAAGTGATCCTCCCACCTCAGCCTCCCAAAGTGCTGGGATTACAGGCAAGAGCCACTGTACCTGAGCTAATTTTTCTTAAATAATAAGTAACACTTTCCAGTGACTACATATGATCAATTAGAGCAGGTAATTCCTTCTCCAGATGACTGGCTTATTTATTGCAAACTCTTCATTTTGATTTTATTAGGAAAGTAGCTTTTAAGCTCAAGTTCATATTTGAGGGAATCTTACTGTGAACCACAAAACTTCCCCACAGATATGCGTATTTGAAATAAATAACTAATGATAATGTGTTTAATAATGGGATGCCTTTAATTAATGCATTCAAAGTGTAATAAGCAGAAAATTCTTATTTGGAAGGTCATGCATCTTCTCATAAGCAGAAAAGCCCTTATTTTTTCAGCATGTTCATGTTACTTTTATAAAGATGTTGGATTCATGTGAAGGTAGCCAGTTCTTATCCTTGTGTATTTATCTCCATGGTTGCATTCCTCATCCAGATGCTATTGCGAAGTCCTGGAGTTCAGATGGATGATTAGGGAAACAAGGCAACTGATAAATGCAGTGAATACAGTAGCTGAAAGGCCAAAATCTATTGACCAACTCATATTCAACAGTAAGAGCAAGTAGACAAGCTTTATAGTGTTTAGAATAACATGGGTTAAGGTTATTTCTTGAAATTGTATCCTGGAAGGGACACAGACTTTAGACTTAGAGCTGTCCTGAGATCCTCTTTTTTTCTTTTGAGACCCAGTCTCTCTCTATCTCCCAGGCTGGAGTGCAGTGGCATGATCTTGGCTCACTGCAACCTCTGCCTCCTGGGTTCAAGTGATTCTCCTGCCTCAGCTTCCTGAGTAGCTGGGATTACAGGCACCCACCGCTATGCCTGGCTAATTTTTGTATTTGTAGTAGAGACAGGGTTTCACCATGTTGGCCAGACTGGTCTCAAACTCCAGACCTCAAATGATCCACCTGGCTCAGCCTCCCAAAATGCTGGGATTACAGGCATGACCCACTGTGCTTGGCTGAGATCTTGTTTTTGACATGTGAGTTATTTATTTATTTTTGAGACAGAGTCTCACTTGTCACCCAGGTTGGAGTGCAATGGCGCAATCTTGGCTCACTGCAACCTCTGCCCCCAGGATTCAAGCCATTCTCCTGCCTCAGCCTCCTGTGTAGCTGGTATTACAGGCACCTGCCACTACACCTGGCCAGTTTTTTTTTTTTTTTTTTTTTTTGGTGTGTGTGTGTGTGTGTGTGTGTGTGTGTGTATTTTTAGTAGAGATGGGATTTTAACGTCTTGGTCAGGCTGGTCTTGAACTCCTGACCTTGTGATCAAGCAGCCTTGGCCTCCCAAAGTGCTAGGATTACAGGTATGAGCCACTGTGCCTGGCCACTTGTGGCCTTTAATAAACATCCTATTCTCTCAGAGCCTCAATTTCCTTGTGAAAATAATAGAAAGGGCTAAGATTGTTTGAGCTCACTCTGCACAAGGAGCTGTGCTTCGTAATCCTCGTACATCAGATTCAGTTCCCACAAAGTTCATATAAGCTTGTGGTGAATGTAGCCTGTTTTTCAGATGAGGAAACAAAGACCCAGAGAAACTAAACTAAGTGACTGTCCCAAGGTCTTGCTGCTAATACATTAAAGAATTAGTAATGGAACTCGGGTCTTTCTGGCTCCGAAAGGCGTACTCTGAAGACTGCATTATACTGCTTCAGTCTCCAAATTAAGATCAACTTGGAAGGGTTTAAAATACTAAGATGATATATGTTAAATTTACAGAGCAGTGCCTAGCCTAAAAGAGTATGTTCAGTAAAGTAATTATTATTAATTCAGAAAAATCATGAGGTGGCACATAGTATTTGACAAAGTGATGATTGCTGTTTATTGAGCACAATCCTTCCCAAGCTTTCTGTTAAGTGAATATATGCACTATCACCTTTACTGTTCATGAAAACTCTATTATTTAGATAATTTTTATTATCTTCTTTTTTTAAGTACACAAAAATTGTGGCTCAGAGAGATCAAATGCCTCATACAAACTCACATTACGCAGCAGTGGGAATCAGAATAAGGGCTGTTGGCTTGTTCTGATTCAATCCACAGCCCGGCTTTCTTGTTTATTACTTTTTATATTTAACCACTTTGCCATGTGGCCTTCCTAAAGAAGAAAAACTTCTGACCCACAAAATGAACCTGAATTTTGGAAGAGGTATGTGTACATTTCTGTCCCAGGGCCCATTTTAGGTGAACATCCTTGATGATGCAGGCGAAAAATAAAAACACTCTCAGATATGAGACAGCTGAGCGGGAAAGGAAATGTTTTAAACCAGGAATGGAGAATTAATTCATCTGGGGGAAAAACAACTTCAAACACGTATTTGATGCAACACAAAAGCTTGCAAGCGGCGTAGTGAATCTTCTTAGAAAGGCTGATTTTGGCTTCTTCCTCTTCTGTTCATTATGCCTGAATAATCACTACAATCTCATCTATAAATGGTAAAATTTCTGAATCAGGTGGAACGGAAATCTCCATTTTGTAAACTCTGAATTAATTCTGTAAGGCACTTTCGTGCCACGTAGAGTTATTGTCGTCGTATCTAATTCTATTTGGTCTTTCTATCAACCATAGCATTTTTCTTGCTTCTAGACATAAATGCCACTATAAAATATTCAGAATTCTAAAATGTCTCATCGGGAGCTTCATTTGAGGGCTATTGCCTCCCAGGGACCTGTGTGATGCTCTGATGAATCCCATCTTCATATTTGTAGTCACTGCACCGCTCCCCAAGCTCTTCCCGGTGTGGTCCCCTCAGCCTGAAATGTCCCCGCCTCCTCCGGCCTCTGCTTATCATCTGGGCTCATCATACAGCAGGAAACCCCCGCAAGTCACCTCTGTAGACAAGTAATCCCAGAACGACCTCTAGTGGAAAGTTCATCTGTTATCTGCTCCGTGGCAGAGCCCATGATATAATCAGTAACATATAATGTGACAAAGCCTACTGTCATTTTTCCTGCCATAAGGGCAAAGGCTACATCTGCCTCACTCCTTGCTATAACCCCAGAGCCTGGAAAGCTTTAATTAGGTTAATATACATTTTTCTTCCCTTTTTTTTTTTTTTGAGATGTAGCCTCACTCTGTTGCCCAGGCTAGAGTGCAGTGGTGTGATCTCAGCTCACTGCAACCTCCACCTCCCAGGTTCAAGTGATCAGGCACATGCCACCACCATGCTCAGCTATTTTTCTGTGGTTTTAGTAGAGACGGGGTTTCACCATGTTGGCAAGGATGGTCTCGATCTCTTGACCTCATGATCCACCTGCCTCAGCCTCCCAAAGTGCTGGGATTACAGGCGTGAGCCCCCATGCCCAGCCAAAAATACCTAACATTTGAAGGGTGCTTTTTGCATATTTTATGATTGTAGGAATATTCGCTGCAACCCATTTTAGATTTTAGCCCACCTGCCTCCAGTCCTATCTCCTTTTTCTTAAGGAGAAGGGCAGGGTGTCCTGGGGCGGTGGTTAGACTATAGAGGACAATAGTCTTCCTCCTAAAGCTGCCTTCCAAAGTCATTTTTCAGTTTCTGGAATTAAACAACTAAGGGTAGTAGGCAATTTTGGCAAGTCCCATGGCAATCAGTCAAATTGACCTGATGCTGAAGTCAGTCTGGAGCTTCATTAAAGCAGAGAAAGATTAAGTGGTTGTGGGTAAGCTCCTAACTTCTCTGCACCAACTGGAGTAGTAAATAACTGACCACATGTCTTTGTTTCCTTCAATATTTTGGAAAGAAAAATAAATTGCTAATTATTGATTTTCCCCCTGAAATTTCACTGATCAATAGAAACTTGAGGGATAGCCAGCATTCACTCTTTGGCTGTGGCCAGTCCCAACAAGCGTCATTCAGCAAGGTGAGTGCCACAATCATGCCTCACACCAGGAAGAAATAGCCTCAAATGAGAAATTATTGAAGGTCACAACGAGGTTACAGACACATGGGGAATGGAGACGTAATCATGATTGCAAAAGGGCCTGGGACTGCAGTCAGTTCTGGGTATTGCAAAGCTCAGGTTGCCTGATGATTTGGGGGAAAACAACGATATGGGAAGAAACCTAACCTCCACAGTGTCCTGATATTCTGGAAGCGAACTTGCCGAAGTCAAGCAAATATAACCAGACAGTGTTACTCATAACAAGATATTATCAAATTAGGAAATAGTTTTTAGATCCGTAAGCCCTCAAAGGTATGTAATCACACCACGTAATGGAAGGTAGACACATTTAAAATGAAGAAATATGTATCTGTCAATTATACTTTAATAAAGCCAGGAGAAACAAGGAAAGAAAGGAAGAGAAAAAAAATTCATTAAACTTCTATGGTATTGCCGCCTGAGATCTTCCACATTTTGACCTTTTATGTGTGAGTTGAAAGCACTGTTACTTGACTTTTAAATGGAGATGACTGTGTTGGTTATTAGGATTATTATAGTTCCATTCAGGAAAATGATTAATATAAACACATTCCCTTTTCTGTTTCTTTGCTATTTTTCTTTTTTCTTTCTTTCTTTTTTTTTGACAGAGTCTCACTCTGTTGCTCAGGCTGGAGTGCAGTGGCCGGATCTCAGCTCAGTGCAGTCTCTGCCTTTTGGGTTCAAGCAATTCTCCTGCCCCATCCTACTCAGTAGCTGGGACTATAGGTGCACACCACTACGCCTGGCTAATTTTTGTATTTTTAGTAGAGATGGGGTTTCACCATGTTGGCCAGGATGGTCACAATCTCTTGACCTCATGATTTGCCTGCCTCGGCCTCCCGAAGTGCTGCTCCTTTTCCGTTTCTTTTCTATGTAAAATGCTCCAAAATCAGTAACACTGTTCTTGAGTGTTGCATTTATTTGTTTGTTTTTTTTTATTATTATCCAACATTTTTTTCATTACCCAACCACTCTCCATTCCCTTTTGGGGAATTATTTATCCCACATTTTGTGCAGTCATGGAGGGGATGGTAAGTATGAGTGCCTTTCTCCTACTGTTGAAGCTGAAGGAGCTGGGTCCTTTTCCTCTCACCAAGTAGAGCTATAGAGGTGCAAGTGACCAATGCTTGGCCAATTAAACCATCTGCCAGAACTTTGACCACTCCTCAGTGGCTCAGAGATGCAGGAAGCCTCTGCAAAGGATTCTTCCCAGCCTGGGTGTCCTGCTAGATCTGTTTTTGCGGCAAAGCAGTTGTTGTGGCTGTGGCATCTTACTTCCCATAGTAGGCTGACCATTTCTTTAGCCTCTCATAGATTTTATGGACCCCCAACATGATTATAATAAATGCCCTTTGCTTAGGTTAGTCTGGATCAGCGTCTACTGTTTCTAACCAAGGAGCCCTAGCTCGAACACTGCCTGTGCAACTCAGATGCAAGGTAGGAGGAAGAGCTGTTTAGCATGGCACTCATGGCTTCACAGAGCAAATGCTATGATTGAACGAAGGACTGTGGGCTGGTGTTCACTGAGGCTGAGTTCAAGTTCCGTACCTGCCAATTAACAACGGCGTGTCTTTGGTGAGGTCTTGTAATGTTTCCAAACTTCATTTTAGAAGTTACACCTAAGTGACCAAAATAATACTTCCTTTGGGGTTGTTAGAAAAACTAGTGGATTCATGTGCATGAAAAATCTTTAAAGTACCAAATCAAAGCTACCTGTCATCATAGAGCTGGAGGGCTGGCCATCTTTTCAGCTTTCCTCAACAGCACAGAGGAAAGATGCTGACAGCCCTCAATTATTCGTTAAACCAACAGGTATTCATCCACTTCTCCTATGTGCCAGTAACAGTTCTAAGCGATTTTGAGACAAAGATAAAAGAGACAGAGCCTTGTCTTCCCAAAGGTCAAAGACTCATAGCAGACAGCACAGTGGACTATTGCAATTCACTGTGACTGGGTCGAAGCCAAAGGCAGGCAGTGAGCGGCAGCTTCATCGGAGGCATGAAAGAAGGAATCATTTATTTGGCTTAAGAGGGTGCCTACTCTTGGAAGAGTAGGTTTTTGTCAGATGGACAGGAGAGATGGAGGTATAGGCAGAGGGAACGGCTTGACAGGCTGCCTGAAGGGACACATGGTAAGCCGAATGGCTGAAGTGTATGCACGTTGAGGTGCTGGAAGGAGGGGGGCTCTCAGGACTCTGACAACTCGGATGGCACAGGGCGTCAGGTCTTCTTGGAAAAAGGGAGAGAAGTGGACCCGGCGACATGGCACAGGTAAGTGAGTGGGTGAATTCTCTTACAGCTCTCTCTCTTTGCAGCTCTGTGGCTGTGGGTGTGTTTCTGCATTGTGAACAACTCCACAGGGGAGCGGTGGGTGGGTGTCCCTTCCATGACTTCCTTCCAGCAGACCTCTCCGTAGAAAGGGATTAGGCTCGCTCACGGAGGTCACTCAGCTCACCGTCTAGAAGGAAGAGATACTTTGACACACAATTATGCTTTCAGCAAGGATTGTTTTCATGCTGAGAATTCAATAAAACCAAATACCACTGTAACAGCCCAAGTAAATCAACAAACAAGCCTGGGATTAGAAATGATGGGGAAACATGGTGTCTAGAAGGCATGGAATCTGGAGAAAGGGAAAAGAAAAAACAGCAGCGTAGAAACACGGACTCCCCGTCGTCATTTTCCCATTTGCGTGTCTTTCGGTTCTTATGAACTTTCTTTGGGTTATTTCCATTTTATACTTTTCCCCACATAGGCTCCAAGTTATTGGGAAAGAAGAATCCCAGGCTCCTGGATCCTTACTCTCATCTCCTCGGCAGAGGATTTTGGCTTGGGTGGGAGAATTACTCTCTTCCCCAGAGAGGCCCCACCTGTTTCAGAAGGAGCTGTCCCTGACTTAAGTCATAGTCTAGATGAGAGGTTTTCAAATTTGTTGCGTACATAGATCCCTTAGTGTCTTAAAAATGTTTTCATACTATTCCTAGGCTCAAAAATATATCTAAGAGTTCTGTTTATTAAGTAGAGAAATTATAATAAACTATTAAGTAGTCTGGCCTACCAATTTAGCAGCCATTTGAAGAAATGCGTAATTTAAAAATATATATTTCATTTTTAAAATTACTTGCTAATGGGATGTGAGAGTGTATTGGGTAGTGCCCCTGCATCATTTCTCAAATGCTGGAATCGGATTAGACACCACCATCCTCATTTTCTTTTTTTTTTCCTTGCCACCCAGGCTGGCGTGCAGTGGTGTGTTAAGCTCAGCTCTCTAAAATCTCCGCCTCCCCGGTTCAAGTGATTCTCTTGCCTCAGCCTTCCAGCTAGCTGATACAGGCACCGGCCACCGTGCCCAGTTAATTCTTGTATTTTTAGTGGAGTTGGGTTTTTGCTTTGTTAGTCAGGCTGATCTCAAACTCCTGACCTCATGATCCACTCACGTTGGCCTCCCAAAGTGCTGGGATTACAGGTGTAAGTCACCACGCTCAGCCACCACCCTCTTTTTCTGTTCCATCTTGACTTTCTTGTGCTATTGCTTTTTATCAGAGTAACTATCACAAATAGTTTGGCAAAGACATAACCTCACCAGACAGTATAACTTTTAACTTTGACTTTCCTGCTGTTTGTTTTAATACAGGAGTCAGTCAATTACAGCCTGCGGATTAAAGCCAGCTGACCATCTGTTTTTGTATGGCCCATGAGCTAAGAATGGTTTTTACGCGTTTAAATGGCTGAAAAGAATTTGCTTTTTAAATAACATTTTGTGACACATGAAAATTATATGAATTTCAAATTTCAGTATCCATACCTAAGGTTTTGTTAGAAATATCCACGCTTGTTCATTTCTGAGCTTCTGAGTGGTCTCTGGTCTCTCTTGGGCTACAGTGGTGGAATTGTGTAGCCACCATACACCTGAGTGGGGAACTCGTGAGCCATGCTCCTCAGCACCTTCCAAATCACAGTGAACTCCAAACTTGAGTTCAAGTGCCACACATATCTCCATCCTGTGATACTTTATTTTATTACCCAGTGCATACCCATTATGTGAAAACAAAACAAAAAAGGAAAGGAAATGAAAAAGAGGGCTTTAAAATTTTTATTTTATTTTTATTTTTGAGATGGAGTTTCACTCTTGTCACCCAGGCTGGAGTGCAATGGCGCGATCTTGGCTCACCACAACCTCCACCTCCTGGGTTCAGGCAATTCTCCTGCCTCAGCCTCCTGAGTACCTGGGATTACAGGCACGCGCCACCATGCCCAGCTAATTCTTTGTATTTTTAGTAGAGACGGGATTTCACCATTGTGACCAGGATGGTCTCGATCTCTTGACCTCGTGATCCACCTGCCTCAGCCTCCCAAAATGCTGGGATTACAGGCATGAGCCACCGCACCCGGCTATTTTTTTTTTAATTTTTGAGATGGAGTCTTGCTCTGTTGCCCAGGCTGGTGTGCAGTGGTGTGATCTTGGCTCTCTGCAACCTTTGCCTCCCGGATTTAAGCACTTCTCCTGCTTCAGCCTCCTGAGTGGGATTACAGGCGTCTGCCATCACACCTGGCTAATTTTTGTATTTTTAGTAAAGATGGGGTTTCACCATGTTGGCCAGGCTGGTCTTGAGTTCCTGACCTCCAGTGATCCACCCACCTTGGCCTCCCAAAGTACTGGGATTACAGGTTTGAGCCACTGTGCTTGGCCAGAAAGAGGACTTTGAATGTCATACTTTTAAGGCATAGCAGTCTTGATTATTCTGTGATTGAATTAGATGACAAAGAATCACGTTTATGATAGAATGACACTATAGTTGGGCTAAAAATAGAATATGCATCATCATAACCAGACTAAGCACTTATCATAACCTTCCTAATTTACAGAAAGGCAGTGGCCTCAAAAATTAATTTTAAATAGAATATTTTAATATAATGGAATTTCTTCACAAAAATAAACAGTGAAAATGATGCTTTGGCTGGTTGTGGTGTCTCACGCCTATAATCCCAGCACTCTGGCAGGCCAGGGTTGGTGGATTACCTAAGGTCAAGAGTTCAGGTCCAGCCTGACCAACATGGTGAAACCTCGTTTCTACTAAAAAATACAAAAATTAGCTGGGCTTGACGGCAGGCACCTGTAATCTTAGCTACTAGGAAGGCTGAGAAAGGAGAATTGGTTGAATCCGGGAGGTGGAGGTTGCAGGAAGCAGAGATCATGCCATTACACTCCAGCCTGGGTGACTAGAGAGAAATTTCCTCTCAAAAAGAAAAAAAAAAAAAAAGAAAAAGAAAGAGAAAAAAAGATGTTGCCAGCAAAGTGATTTTCCATGAGGCTCATTTGTTAACCAAGGAAGGAGAGCTATTTATTGATGGTAAGTTAATTATGCCATGTTTGATTAGCAGCCAAAGGAATGTGTCCAAAGAAAATAAGAACATCAGCCTTTCAGCAAGAATAGTTGCTCAAAGAGTTGGGGAATTTGGGATAAATACCAGTATCAAAAAGAAAGTAAATGACTTTGTAAAGTAAATGATTTCTCTTCGTTCTTAACGAGTTGACAGATGTTACTAATGCTTTTCAGTTGTTTAAGGAGTCACTGCTGAGTTTAGAATGAGGAAAGGTTAGCCTTGGTGAACCGTCTACTGAGAGCACTTCTGAATGGAATAGGGTCACAGAAGTTGGGAAAACACAAGTACAACATGAAGTGGGATCTGATAAGATGTGATACAGCTGATGATGGTAAAATATGTGTGGAGCAGAAAAAGTCTTGGACAAATTTACAAAGCTTGTGAAAATACAAAGTGTTTAAAGCCTATGGTTATTTTATCATCAGCAGCACTATGCAGAAAACATTTGAATGTATCATATGTTATTGAATCAGTAGTTTCAGTGTTAACTCTCATTGTTCTTGGTAGACTTAACCATTGTCACTTCTGTAAAATGCTGTCGGATATAAAAGCTGAATGTCCTGACTTGTTTTCAGTGGCTCAACAGTGGTAAAGTTCTACAGTCAAGATTACATTTTTGATCAGGTCTCACGCCTGTAATCCCAGCACTTTGGGAAGCCGAGGCAGGTGGATCACCTGAGGTCAGGAGTTCAAAACTACCCTGGCCAATATAGTGAAACCCCATCTCTACTAAAAATACAAAAATTAGCCGGATGTGGTGGTGTATGCCTGTAGTCTCGGTGACTCAGGAGGCTAAGGCAGGAGAATGGCTTGAGCCCAGGAGCTGGAGTTTGCAGTGGGCTGAGATCACACCACTGCACTCCAGCTTAGGCAACAGAGTGAAACTTTCTCTCAAAAACTAAATTTTTTTTTTAATGAGAAGAAGGAACTCCTTTCAATACTACATTGCTCTGCAAACTTTGTTTTAGACTTGTTAATATTTTTAAATAAACTGAAATTTGAAGGCACACTAGTACTTGTGTATGAAATTTACATTGCTCGAAAGTCATTTTTGACAGTCATTTGGATCACAAATAATGATCACAAATAATGTCAAACTACTTTATACACTTGAAGTGATGTGAAAACTTAAAGCAAGGAATAAGATCTTCATTCTTCTTTTCTTTCTTCTTTTTTTTCCAGAGTCTTGCTCTGTCACCCAGGCTGTAGTGCAGTGGTATGATCCTGGCTCATGGCATCCTCCACCACCCAGGTTCAGGTGATTCCCCTGCCTCGGCCTCCTGTGTAGCTGGGACTACAGGCGTGCACCACCATGCCCAGCTAATTTTTTGTATTTTAGTAAAGACAGGGTTTTCACCATGTTGGCCAGGATGGTCTTGATCTCCTGACCATGTGATCCACCTCCCTTAGCCTCCCAAAGTGCTGGGATTACAGGTGTGTGCCAGCATGTCCAGCCAAAACCTTCATTCTTACACAATTTTGTAGTGGGTATAATTTCTAAACTCAAACTACAGTTTTAACCTCAATGCAAGTATGGATTGAAATTTCATACTTCAAAATGCATTAATCTGTGGAATTGAGGAGCTTCTACCTAGCTTTCAACCAGAAGTAAGTGATCTGCAGTGTAGCAACATGCTAAAACTATCAAGAGAAGAATCCAATAGAATTCTAAAATATCTTTTTGATGAATATTCTCCATTAAAATCATATGTTCATGGATTATGTCAGTAGTTGGTCATTCCTATTAATGTGAAAAGACATTTGCAAAAATGAAATACTCCAAATCTAATTACAGATAAACACAAACAAATGAACTTTTTTTTTGAGATGGAGTCTCGCTCTGACAATCAGGCTGGAGTGCAGTGGTGCCATCTCGGCTCACTGCAACCTCTGCCTCCCGGGTTTGAGCAATTCTCCTCTCTCAGCCTCCAGAGTAACTGGGACTACAGGCACGTGCGCCATGCCTGGCTGATTTTTGTATTTTTAGTAGAAACAGGGTTTCACCATGTTGACCAGGCTGGCTTGAACTCCTGACCTCGGGTAATCCACCCACCTCAGCCTCCCAGAGTGCTGGGATTACAGGTGTGAGTCACCATGCCTGGCCATAAATATAAACATGTGATCATTTGTACTTGACTTTGGTGATAGGGATCACTAACTTTGGTTCCCAATTAAGTAAAGCATTACCTAGTCTTCAAAAAAGAATTTTATTCTTCTTCATAGTAGATCTGTATTAGAAAAATAAATACATTTTAATTTCATGATTAGAAATTTGGTTTATTTCTTGTTATATAATACCTACAAATATCCTTGATTACACCACTTGGCCTGCAGAGTCTAAAATTTTACTACCTGGTTCCTTACAGAAATTTGCCAACTGCTGTTTTAATGCAGTAAGAATATGAGAGAAACGGGCCAGATTTATTTGGCTTATGACTCTTGCAATGGAAAACTACTTTATCAGGTTAATCAGTTGACCATGACTTAGTCACTTATTGCTATAATGTTAACAAACATTCCTATCAGAGCAGGCTGACCCTGTTAGGAAAACGTGTGTTCTGAATCAAAATTCAGTCAGAGGGTCAGCAAACAGGAAGTCTGCAGGAAAGATAGGACAATAACTGGAAAACCAGGGTCAGAGATCTCAGTACTGGGGCCTGGCCACAGTGAACCGGAGACCCCAGCACAGATGGGAGTTTGGACTTGGGCCAACACTTTGCCTATTGAGCTGGCAGTTGGCTTCATGAAGGGAGCTGGCAGGACATGAAAAGTGTGGGTTCAGAGTTGGAAGACAGGATCATTAGCTTGAGTGGAGGATGATAATTGAAAATTAAGGGATGTGGCCAGGCACGGTGGCTCACTCCAGTAATCCCAGCACTCTGGGAGGCCGAGGCAGGCGAATCAAAAGGTTGGGTGTTTGAGATCAGCCTGACCAATATGCTGAAACCCCGTCTCTACTAAAAATACAAAAGTTAGCCAGGCATGGTGGCATAGGCCTGTAATCCCAGCTATCTGGAGGTTGAGTCAGGAGAATCACTTGAACCTGGGAGGTGGAGGTTGCAGTGAGGCAAGATGGTGCCACTGCATTCCAGCCTGGGCCACAAAGCGAGATTCCATCTCAAAAAATAAATAAATAAATAAAGGAGGAGGGGCTGTGGGTGGAGCACCTGACCATGGAGGAGGAACTTATGCGTCTGTTGTAGCTATTATAAATCAAATTCTAGCAGCAGCTACAGAACGATGACCTAACGAGAATTCTGCAGTCTAATTATACAGGTAATTTAGTTTAATAACCAGAAAATCAGAATTTCTCTCTCTTTCTCTCTGTTCCTGTTTTCTGTAAGATAAGGGGAAAATTAGGACTGATTTGAGTGAACTGCTGCCTTTCTATCATATCTCATTCAGTGTCTTTCACCTCATCATCTATTATATGCCACTTATATTTTGAGCATATTTGCTGGGCTCAGCCCGAGCTTGGTGTCCTGGGTCAGACTTCTTTGAAGCCAGAATCTGCCATGGAGATCAGGTCCTGGGATGAGGGAAAGTGCTACCTGCTGGACAGGACTCAGAGGACAAGGAGTGCCATGTGGTCGAGAACCCTGACACTGAGTAGAAGCAACGAGGCACCAATCTAAAAGTCAGGGCAGGAGGAGATCAGAGGTACCAGGCAGACATCACAGGAGATGTAAATGCGGAGAAAGCAAGGTGGAAATTATTAAAAGTGACATGGCTGGGTGGAGGCCCAGGGAAAGTAAGGAGCTGCGCAGTTGGAGACATGGTTCTAGAGGGTGTGTTGGGTACATGTTTTCTTCGCCTCAGACTCAAGTCATAGCAGCCCAGGATTCTTTTCCTTATCAAGTTATTATAGGAAGGAAAAGCAATAGCAACAATGCATCCACAAGCATTCACCGCTCATATGGAAGGAAAGAACGGACCATTTGAGTTCCTGGCCTTTTTTTTTTTTTTTGGTAACAAAATAGAAGTACATATATGTCCTCAAAAAATTTCAATGAGTTTATCTTTCAGGGATACCTAAAGCTTCCAACCAGTTGCCCCATATTCTTTCCCAGTAAATAATGTGTCCAATTCCCATGCATTGTTTAGGAATGGGCCAAATTTTCGGGAAGGAACTCGTGAACTTGTGACCAAAGCTTTAAAAAAGAGCATGTCACCCTACAGATTATATTTATCTTCATGGGCTCTGTGTGGTAGCAGTAATGCTACTATTTTTTTTTTAAGGTGGATTCTTACTTTGTCGCCCAGGCTGGAGTGCAGTGGCATGATCTCGGCTCACTGCAACATTCACCTCCCTGATTCAAGTGATTCTCCAGCCTCAGCCTCCCGAGTACCTGCGACTACAGGTATGTGGCACCATGCCTAGCTAATTTTTGTATTTTTAGTGGAGACGGGGTTTCACCGTGTTAGCCAGGATGGTTTCTCCTCACCTCGTGGTCCACCCACCTTGGCTTCCCAGAGTGTTGGGATTACAGGCGTGAGCAACTGCACCCACCAGTAATGCTGCTGTTAAACCAAAGAAAGAAAGAAGAATGCTACAGGTGTTTTCAACCCCATTTACCCTCTACGAAAAGTTTTTATCAAGGAAAACAGGCTCTATGCCCCACCCACATTCCACCTGAACAGGGGAGTATCAAAGTGATGTGGGATTTTTTACTCCTTAGTTCAGCTAAAATCCAGGTTCTTGTCACATGACCAGGAAAAATTAGGCACTCAAACACATTGAAAAGTGAGGAGAGCGGAATTTATAAAGAAAGCTCTCAGCAAAAAAAAAAAAAAAAAATTGGGGGGAGGGGTGTTCTGCCAACAGACTCCCACAGATTGAATACCAGGCCACCAAATACACACACGCACACACACGAACGCCCATACACACCCACACACCCACACACACACACAAACACATGAGCTGAAGAGGCCAGGCTCCTCCCTCCTGCATAAGGCACAAATCCCAGTGGCTCCACTGCAGTCTCCCAGTGTGCAGGCAGGCCCCTTGCACATTGTGGACAAGTGCAGACAAGGCCCAGGGTGGGTTCCCTCCTGTTCACAGAAGCATGTGATGTAAACACTGTGCGGTGGATCGGAGGGTCTCCAGGGATCCTCCCTCATCTGCCTCCCACATCTCTAAAGGAAGATGCTGCTGTGAGGAATGTGGCCTTTCCAGGTCACTAAATGCACCTTGCAATAAGCCAACTAGCATTAAAAAAATTAGATTGAGTGATTAATTGAGATAGAGTCTCACTCTGTCGCCCAGGTTGGAGTGCAGTGGCACGATCGCAGCTCACTGCAACCTCCACCTCCTGGGTTCAAGTGATTCCCCGCCTCATCCTCCAGAGTAGCTGGGACTACAGGCACCTGCCACAATGCCCAGCTAATTTTTTGTATTTTTAGTAGAGATGGAGTTTCACTGTGTTAGCCAGGATGGGCTCGATCTTTTGACCTCGTGATCCACCCACCTTGGCCTCCCAAAGTGGCCTCCCCACCACACCTGGCCACCAAATAACATTATTAATGCGATGCCCTACCTATTGTTGGGGTCCGGCACGTCTGCCGGGGGGCTACCGACCTGCGGGAGTCCCCGAGACCGCCAACGTAGATGTCTCGTTCAACCTGAGGGAGAGAGTGCGCGGAAGTAAAAGAAAAAAGGAAGGCGGAGTCTGGAGGGCTGGTTTGGGCTATGTCCAAGCAGCAATTTATTTTTGCAATATGTTCCATTATATACTTTCCTGACGTTAATGTTGTTTACGCCAGATCAACATACTTAAGTTACAGTAAGCAAGTTACGCCCACTAAGTTACACCCAGTAAGT
>CM052661.1:5423021-5470170 GCA_028533165.1 Leontopithecus rosalia | reverse complement strand
CTTGCCTCAGTGGCTCAGCCTGATCTTTCTCTGATCTCGACAGCCCTCTGAGAGAGAAGAATGCAGACAGGTCCAGCAGCCAAAAATATGGCGAGTCATGCTAGCTGTCTCAAGCCTTTTGGCGCGAACACTGCAACCTATGGCTTAAAAGGGAAAAGATGTTGCATATTTCTTTTGAAGGAAACACCAACCTCATGTGTCATATCAAAGCCCCCGATTTCAAGCTAATGTCACATGGAAGATTAAAAATGTTACTTGGTTGACTGTCATTCTGCCCTGCACTGGAATGCTCTTCAAAAGGTGTGAAGTGCAGGCCAGGTTTGCTGTGCTCCATAAAAACTGCATGGACAGTCGTCTGCAGGTCTGGGCAGGTCCTCTGTGTCATATTTCAATGTGCCAGCTCATATTTATCCTCAGATAGCACTTACCACTCTTCATTATAATTGCTTTTTTACTGGTTTGTCCTCAAAATGGACCGTTGAACTTCCATTATAGTGTAAGTGACAGAGTAGGCACTTAAACACAGTTATTGACCGAGTGAGACCACTCTTCCGCATACTACTCAAAATGTGTTTTCTCTTCTATTTGCCTTGAGCCAAAAACCCAGTCATTCAAGACTGAATTTTTAAAATTATGATAAAATAAGTGGTACATAAAATTTACCCCTTTTGCCATTTTAAAATGTGCAGTTCAGTGGCATTAAGCACAATTTCATTGCTCTGCAGTCACCACCACTGCCTCTCTCCAGAGCTTTTCGTCTTCCCTTTAAAACATTAACTCCTTATTCTTTTTTATGTCTGTCTTTCTTCACTTCTTGTCATTTCTTCAAGGTTCATCCATGTGGTAACATGTGTCAGAACTGCTTTCCTTTTTTTTTTTTTTTGAGACAAAGTATCGCTCTGTCACCCAAGCTGGAGTGCAGTGGTGTGATCTCGGCTCACTGCAACCTCCACCTCCTGAGTTCAAGCAATTCTCTGCCTCAGCCTCCTGAGTAGCTGGGATTACAGGCACCCGCCACCGTGCCGGGCTCATTTTTGTATTTTTAGTAGAGATGGGATTTCATCATGTTGGCCCAGCTGGTCTTTAACTCCTGACCTCTTGACCCACCTGCCTCAGCCTCCCAAAGTTGCTTTCCATTTTAAAGTCTGGATAATATCCCATTTTATGAATAGAGCACATTTTGTTCATCCATAGATAAATAGCTGGGTTGCTTCTACCTTCTGGCTATTGAGAATCATGCTGCTAAGAAACTGCGTGCACCAGTTCCTGTTTGAGTCTCTGCTGTGAATTCTTTTGGGCACCTGCTTAGAAATATAACTGCTGGGTCATCTGGTCATTCTATGTTTAATGTTTTGAGGAACCATCATACTGTTATCCACAGTGGCTGCTCTGCTTTACGTTCCACCAGCAGTGCATGAGGGTTCCAGCTTCTCCACGTCTCAACAATATCTGATGATTTTTGGTCTTGCTTTTTGATGATAGTCATCCTAATGGGAGTGAAGTGGTATCTTGTGGGAATTCACTCAGGGTTGTGGCAAAAATATTAAGGGAAAAATAGTAGAGAAAGTTATAGAATATAGACTCAGGAGGCTGACGCAGAAGCATGGCTTGAACCTAGGAGGCAGAGGTTGCAGTAAGCTGAGATTGCACCACTGACTCCGGCGTTGGCGACAGAGCGAGACTTTGTTTAAAAAACAAAAACAAGATGTTGTTTTTTGATCCAATCAAAAAATCTGTCTCTCATAATAGCCGCTTTGCATTTGTTAATATGAAAGTGATGTTTGATCTTGGTCGTATCATATTATTTAATGTTTTGCATTCTGTTTTTATGTTTAAAATTCTTAAGACAATTTGGCAGTGTCCTACAAAACTAAACATATTCTTACCATATGATCCAGCAATTGTGCTCCTTGGTATTTACACAAAGGAAATGAAAACTGGTATCCACACAAACACCTGCATACAGATGTTTACGGCAGCTTTATTCATAATTGTCAAAACGTGGAATCATTCAAGATGTCCTTCAATAAATCAGTGGTTATATATGTATATACTGTATTAGCATTAAAAGAAATGAAGTATGAAGCCATGAAAAGACATGGAGGAGGAAACTTAATTGCAGGTTACTAAGTAAAAGAAGCCAATTGGAAAATACTATGTCCTGTATAGTTTCAACTATATGACATTCTGGAAAAGGCAAAGCTAAGGAGACAGGGAAATAAAAACAGTGGTTGCTAGAGCTTAGTGGGAAGGGAGGGATGAACAGGCAGAACCCAGAGGATTTTGGGGGACAATGAAACGGCTTTGTATGATACTATAATGATGGATACGCATCATCATACATCTGTTCAAACCCACAGAATGTATATTTCCAAGAGTGAACCCAAATGTAAACTATGGGGCTGGGCAATAATGACGTTTCAGTGTAGCTTCATCAATTGTAACAAACATAGCACTCTGCGTAGGGATTTTGAAGGGAGAGGCTGTGAGCATGTAGAGGCAAGTATGTGGGAACTCTCTATCTTCCATTCAGTTTTGCTGTGGACCTAAAATTGTTCTAAAAAATAAACTATGTTGGCCGGGCATGGTGGCTCATGCCTGTTAATCCCACCACTTCTGGAGGCTGAGGTGGGCAGATCACCTGAGGTCAGGAGTTCAAGACCAGCCTGGCCAACATGGTGAAACCCCGTCTCTACTAAAAGTACAAAAATTAGCTGGGTGTGGTGGCACGCACCCCTAATCCCAGGTACTCAGGAGGCTGGGGCAGGAGAATCACCTGAACCTGCGAGGCAGAGGTTGCAGTGAGCCAAGATCCTGCCACTGTACTCCAGCCTGGGCAACAAGAGTGTGACTCCATCTCAAATAAACAAATACATAAATAAAGTATATTAAAAAGGTATTAACTGTGAACTCTTTGCTTCTTTGCTTAATTTTTTTGGTAATTAGTAAAGTTGTTATTTTTATTTCAAGGTTACTTTTATATAATCATATAATTACCTCAGAATTCTATTTCCTTGAAGAATATTAGTTTCTTTCTAAGAGCAATCATAAAATTAGCTTGTTTTCTTTTTCTCCCCATTTCCATTCCTCAACCACCTATTTTGCATTTATTAATATTATTATTCATTGCATTGTATTAATACTATAATGGATGTTTATACTTATAATTACGTTATTAGCGCTAAGCCGTATTTTGGAACTTCTGACTATTTTGGATTAAGTATTCAACGAATTTACCCTAATTTCCATGCTTTCTTCTCACTTTCCTGTCACATTTCTACTAACTGAATCTTTTCTGCACTGTCAGGGAATATAACATGCATAGTACAGCCTACTTCTTTAAACTTTGTGTTTTAGTTCTATATGTAGTCAGCCATTCTTTTTCTGTTATTTCCCTAACTTGGTTGGGTGAGATTCATCCTTTATTAATTTCCTCAGGGAGACTCATGGGAACAATGTTCCCTGAGTTCTTACATGTTTATTATTGTTTTTCATTTTTATACTTGGAAGATGAATTCTGGTGGTCACAGAGACAAACATGACTCATGTGTGTTATCCCTGCCCTTGGTTTCGCTGAAACACACAGGACACCCCGCCTCTGCCATTTCCACACCCACCGTCGCAGATAGAGGGTAAGTTGCTGCAAGTAAGGGAAATAGTTGTTGCCTTTTGTTTTTCTCTCATCCCCAGGGACCAGGTCTTTGCTGGTGTTTTACAAGATTAACTTCCACTGTGTTTCCTTCTCTTCAATTCCTCTTGAGTGGCTTTTGCCCCATTTCGGTGGCTTTTGGCAGCTTCTACAGATAATTTGTAGTCTGTGGGTTAGATCTGCCTCCTGGTTTCACTGAAAAAACGGGGTTTATAAAAGTGTCTTTGGTTCTCCTTGCTGGTTCTTTATGATTTCCAGGAGAAGGGGAATATACTGATTCACAAAGCTTTGTTTGCAATGACATTTTAGAAGCGCCTAAGTGCGAACTGTGTAACTTTATTTTTGTTGAACATTTGGATATGTACTTCTGATTTTATTGCCTAATGGTTAAAGAACGCTCAGTATGATTTTGATTCAATTTCATTGGCTGAGAATTCCTGAGCAACTTAGGAGTATGACCAATTTTTATAATTGTTCCCTGTATAATGTACTTGAAAAGAAAATTTATTTATAATTATTGGGTGCAGGGTTCTACATATGCTCATTAGATGAGGCTTTTAATTGTTTTGTTTATATTTTTGGAATCCTTTTAGTCTGCTAGTTATGTAACTTGCTGAGAGATATATATTAGACTTTTCAGCATGACTTTGGATTTGACCATTTTTCCTTGGAAAGTTAAAAAAATATATATGTTTTGCGGGTATATTGTTAAGGCCACACAAGTTTGCACAAATTGTGATCACCGTGGCGGTGAATTGATCCTTTCCTCCTTATATGGCTGTCTTTAATTCTACTATTGCTTTTCAGCATTAAAGCTGTTACAGGCAATCAGTGGGCTCGCCGCCCAGTGCACACAGAGGCAAATAGCATGGCACCGGCTTTGGGGAAAGAAAAGCTTTATTGTGAGTGGACTGTCAAAACAAAAGGCAGTGGTCAACTCTATCTCCCCAAGCTTGGGGCTGAGGCAGGCTTTACAAGCATAGGGTAATGAGGTGAGATCTGATTGGTTGTTGCAGTGAGGGCATAGCTGGAATCATGATCTGATTGGATCTTTCCATGGGGTAATGTCAGAGCTTGATCTGATTGGATCCTGGATCCTGCCACGTGGTGTCCACTTCTTTTTTTTTTTGAGACGGAGTTTCGCTCTTGTTACCCAGGCTGGAGTGCAATGGCGTGATCTCGGCTCACAGCAAGCTCTGTCATTTTCTTTGCCTAGAATACTGCTTCATCTCTTCTTTTTTTTTGAGACACAGTTTCACTCTTGTTACCCAGGCTGGAGTGCAATGGCGCGATCTCGGCTCACTGCAACCTCCGCCTCCTGGGTTCAGGCAATTCTCCTGCCTCAGCCTCCTGAGTACCTGGGATTACAGGCACGTGCCATCATGCCCAGCTAATTTTTTGTATTTTTAGTAGAAACGGTGTTTCACCTTGTTGACCAGGATGGTCTCGATCTCTTGACCTCGTGATCCACCTGCCTTGGCCTCCCAAAGTGGTGGGATTACAGGCATGAGCCACCGTGCCCGGCCAGTGTCCACTTCTTAACCCAGTCCCCACTCCTCCATCTGAAAGAAAAAAAAGCATAAGTAAATCCAAACATATTTATCAATTTATCATAGAAATACATTAGTTTTAAATATGTATCAGGAAAACACTAAGCAGAGAAATAATAGCTTTGTGAGTATCTCTGACCAATCTGGTTCACCTTTTTTTTTTTCCTCTAGATGGACTTTCACTCTTGTCACCCAGGCTGGAGTAACAATGGGGCAGACTTGGCTCACTGCAACCTCCACCTCCTGGGTTCAAGTGATTCTCCTGCCTCAGCCTCCGAAACAGCTGAGATTACAGGTGACCACCACCAAGCCCAGATAATTTTTGTATTTTTAGTAGCAATGGGGTTTTGCCATGTTGGCCAGGCTGGTCTCAAACTCTTGACCTCAGGTGATCTGCAAGCCTTGGCCTCCCAAAGTTCTGGGATTACAGGCATGAGCCACTGCGCCTGGCCCCAGTCTGGTTCAACTTTTATGTAACCAAGTTATGAGTTGTTTTTCAGTTGCCATGGACCCCCAGGTTAAAGGTCACCTAACCTGAGCAGGCCCAGAAGAACCAAGTGTGCAACCACAGGGGGATCCTAGGTGCTCAGATGGATCTATATCTATAAACTAATTTTTTCTTAACTTCAGTGGTTTCTGTCATTGAACTTGTAAGGATAGTCTTATTTCTATGATAAATGTCTATGATAAATATGTTTGGATTTACTTATGCTTTTTTTTTTTGAGATGGAATCTTGCTCTGCTGCTCAGGCTGGAGTTCAATGGCACTATCTCGGCTCACTGCAACCTCCACCTCTTGGGTTCAAGCGAGTCTCCTGCCTCAGCCTCCTGAGTAGCTGGGATTACAGATGCCCACCACCACACCCGACTAATTTTTGTATTTTTAGTAGAGATGGGTTTCACCATGTTGGTCAGGCTGATCCCGAACTCTTGATCTTATGATCCTCCTGCCTTGGCCTTCCAAAGTGCTGGGATTCCAGGCATAAGACACTGTGCCGAGCCAACGTGTATTTCTATTTATCGTTCTTTTATTTTACTTCGTATATTTATTTTTCTTTTCTATTGGGTCACTTGAGTTATCTTTATAGTTTTAGTTACCTCTTTTCTATCTACTGATTTGTAATTTACTATTCTGTTTCTGTTCTTTTAGTGATTGTCCTTGTTTTAACATATGCATAGTGTATTTAACAAAGCCTAAAGTCTAAAGTTAGTCAGTATCTCTACTCTTCTACCCAGCTTGGTCAAGAGATCAAGACCATCCTGGTCAATATGGTGAAACCTCATCTCTACTAAAAACACAAAAATTAACTGGGCATGGTGGCATGCCCCTGTTGTCCCAGCTACTCAGGAGGCTGAGGCAGGAGAATCACTTGAACCCAGGAGGCAGAGGTTGCAGTGAGCCAAGATCACATCACTGTACTCCAGCCTGGCAACAAAGTGAGACTCTGTCTCAAAAAAAGAAAAAAAAGAATATTTAACTCTGATTAATAACTTCTTTTCTTACATGGTATTTTCTTCAATATTTGGTTCCAACATGTTTTTAATCACCCCTCTACTTTTTTTTTTTGAGACAGAGTCTCGCTCTCACCCAGGCTGGAGTGCAATGGCATGATCTCAGCTCATTGCAACCTCCACCTCCCAGGTTTAAGCGAGTCTCCTGCCTCAGCCTCCCAAGTAGCTAGGACTACAGGAGCATGCCACTGTGCCCAGCTGATTTTTGTATTTTTAGTAGAGATGGGGTTTCACCACGTTGGCCAGGATGGTCTCGATTTCTTGACCTCATGATCCACCTGCCTTGCCCTCCCAAAGTGCTGGGATTACAGGCATGAGCCACCGTGTCTGGCTAATGTCCCTCAGTTTTTTATTATTGTTGCTTTATAAAGTCAGTGTTTGTTTAAATTTGCCCTCATATATGCCAATTCCCAACTCACCCTTACTTATTTTACTCCTTTCTTTGGGTTTGGTATTCTTTCTGACGTGCATCTTTTAAGAGTTTATTCAGGTTGGGTGCAGTGGCTCATACCTACAGTCCCAGCACTTTGGGAGGCCAAAGCAGGTGTATCATGTGAGGTCAGGAGTTCAAGACCAGCCTGGCCAACATGGCAAAACCATGTCTCTAATAAAAACACATAAAGTAGCCAAGCATGGTGGCAGGCACCTGTAATCCCAGATACTAGGAGGTATTCTCTCCTGAGACAGGAGAATTACTTGAACTGGGAGTCAGAGGTTGCAGAGCGGTGGAGGTTGCAGGGAGCTGAGATTGCACCTTTGCACTCCAACCTGGGTGACAAGAGCAAAACTCTGTGTCAAAAAAATAAATAAATAAAAGGAAAGGTCTGAGCGTTGTAGATTGGCTCTGAAGTGTCATCTTTATTTTCTCTTCACTCTGGGTGCTGATTTTTAGGCAGATACTTATTGTCTCTTGGCATTTCATTGATTGGTCATTTTCTGATGTTTGAATGTTAATCTTTATTCTTTGTAGATGTTCCATATTTTCCTTTCTGTTTTTAAACATATTATCTTTGCATTTGCTCTGCTAAGAACTCACAGCGAAGTGTCTCATTTAATATTTGTTTTTATTTATTGGGATGCATATTAGCTATCCGTTGCTGTGTAACAAGTTACCCCAAAATTTAGTGGCTTAAAACAACACACATTTATTACTTAGCTGTTTCTGTGGGTCAGGAATCCAGACATGAATAGCACAGCTTTCATGCCTTCTCCTCACAGAGCTGGGGCACTCTCCTTCCTGGCACATCAACGTGTTCACTGACCAGGAGGAAGCTCCACTGAGTTGGTGTTCAAAGGTTTTACTGGGGCTTCATTGACTGAATAAATCATTGGTTGCCTGATTGAACTTGGTCTCCAGCTTCTTCCCAGAGGTCCAGCAGCTGAAAGTCGGACCTTTATCTACCTGCTTGGTCTTCCTGGTGACAGCCCCATCATGAAGGGGACCTAACCTGAGTGACCTCATTAGCTTAACAGAGGCACTTGTACTGCTCAAAAAATTCCGTAAGTTATTGAAGCTCTGTGTCAAGAACTGGGAACAATACTAGCTCTGTTGGGGGATAGTCTTTGGATTCTCATTTTACATTGCTTCCATTCCCTCTCTTCTTCATGACCCAGAAGAAGCCAGAGCTTATTTCCATCTGGAATATGCACCGTCTCTTCCTTCTTTAGATGGGTAACTAGAAATGAAAAGGGATTTCAAGGGATAGAAGCCTACAGTAGGCCATTTATCTTTCCTTTAGTTCACGAGAACGTTTTTTTTTTGAGTTGGAGTCTTGCTCTTTTGCCAGACTGGAGTGCAATGGAGCTATCTCGGTCGCTGCAATCGCTGCCTCCTGCGTTTAAGTGGTTCTCCTGCCTCAGCCTCTCGAGTAGTTGGGACTACAGGCACGCACCACCAAGCCCGGCTAATTATTGTATTTTTAGTAGAGACGGGGTTTTACCACGTTAGCCAGGCTGGTCTCCATCTCCTGACCTCATGATCCGCCCACCCTGGTCTCCCAAAGTGCTGGGATTACAGGCACGAACCACCGAGCCTGGCCCAGGAGAAAGTATTTTTTTGACTCTACTCATACCATAGGAAGCCAGAAAGCATGGGGGCCAATCAGATGATCAGAATGGAGTGTTCATTTGCCTGGACTTGCTCTCTGCAGACGTACCTATTGGCAGCCAGCAGAGGGGGCTGCAGGTGTGATGCTGGACTCGGCAAGAGTCCAGGACTTAGGCTCCTACCACACACCGTGAGGATGCGCACACAATTGGAGGTGCTTATTTGTTTTTGTCTTCCCGCATTGTTCTTGCTTCCTTCCCAGCAGCTTCATTTGTGCACAGATTGGTCTGACTTTCTCCATTTCCATCGTATATAATTTTCCTGTCCCAGTTCTTGCCTTGGTCAGATTATATCTCTCCTTGGTGCTTCTTTCTCTGATCTTCTAAAGTTCCAAATAAAAGTGCATGTATTTATGTGGAGTGAATAATGTATGAATCCATTCTTTTCAAAGCATGAAATTGCGCTCCCTATAATGTCACTCATTAATCTATACGGCAAAACCAGTGGGAGAAGGTCGATATGGTTAAAGATAATTAGCAATTGATTAGCACCTGAGAAGCTAAATAAAAAGACACATTTCCCTCTCAATGACTTGAGTTGATAAAAACAAGAATTCTTGTTTGAGGCAAGTCATAGTGTTCAGGACGGTGACGAGAAAGGTCTTTGCGTTAACTTGGGCACAAATCAAGGCAAACATTTATTTGGGAAAAGAGACAGGAACCATTCCCAAGTTTTCATTATAATAACTTTGTTAAAGAATACCTGTCACCAGAAATCTAAAATCTTTATAAACATTTAGTGGCAAAAATTGGAAATGCTGATATTGCAAGACCAATTAAACCTACTGTTTTACCCTCCAATGTATTCAATATTTTAAAGGAGGCTGTTTCTCTTCCTGACCTTTTTCAGACAGACTCACAAAAAGTGATTCAGGCATGTGCAATTGCACGATGGTAGGACTGCTGGGGGCTGAAATGTAGAGACCACCACCTTCCCTGGTGTGGCAGGAGCTTGCATGCAGAAACTGTGTGTCACTCATATTGGCTTTTCTAGGGCCTTACACACATCTGAACATTAAAGATGCCCAGTAAGTCCTCACTGAAAATAAAAAGGTACAGAGATTGTTGGTTGATGTAGATGGCTTAGCTTTAGACTCCTTTAATTTTTTTGTGCTTTCTGTTCTTTCTACCACTTGCAATCTATGATTCTTCCTACTCTCCTTTCCTCTTGCACTAGGAGGTTGGAGGGACCTACAATAGTTTTTCCTTCCAGTGGAGTAAGAAATGAAGGAGGGTCAGCTGTGGCATTGGCTCATACCTGTAATCCCAGCATTTTGGGAGACTGAGGTGGGTAGATCACAAGATCAGGAGTTCAAGACCAGCCTGGCCAATATGGTAAAACCCTGTCTCTACTATAAATACAAAAAAATATTAGCCGGGCATGGTGGCACACGTCTCTAATCCCAGCTGAGGCTGAGGCAGGAGAATTGCTTGAATCTGGGAGGTGGAGGCTGCAGTGAGCTGAGGTAGCGCCACTGAGCTCCAGCCTAGGCAACAGAGCAAGACTCCGTCTCAAAAATAAATAAATAAAATAAAAGGAAGGAAGCTCATAGGCTACCTCTTTTCAGTCTAAAATTCCTTTAGAAGAGGAAATAAGAGGTGCTTATCAGAAATCATGAAAAACAAACCATCAATATTCTTCATGTTTTATTGTAGTGAAATTTTTATCAGAAGCACTTTCGAGGTCTTTATATTTCTGTAAAGGCAAGTTATTACTTAAAATGCAGGATGAAGTGGGAGGAAGAGTTTCTGTTACAAAAACCCAGACATTTATAAGTCAGGGGCGAGGAAAAAAGATGCATCCTACTTACTGGCACATCAAGGGAGCTGTATCTGAACCTGGAACCATAGAGGTTTATTAGTAATCATAAAACGTGCCTTTCAAACAGAGGTTAAGCAAAATATGCAGGTGAAAAGGAAGAGGTTTGAATTTCAGGCTTCTTTCCTCCCCCAGACTTCTCCCCATTCTCTGCCACAACCTGACAGTCATTTCTTAAGGTGGAATACCCTTAAATGAACAAATATTTATTAAAGATTTTCTTGTGAATCCTCTTGTCACACCTAATTATGGAGGATTTTATGATAATTTTTTTTGAAACCCAGGCTTCATTTCCCCTGTTTTCCTTCTACAAATTCCAATGGCACCTTTATGATATTAAAACCGTGCAGCTTTCTTTGTTTTTTTGAGATGGGGTTTCGCTCTTGTTGCCCAGGCTGGAGTGCAGTGGTGGTACCTCAGATCACTGCAACCTCCACGTCTCGGGTTCAAGCAATTCTCCTGCCTCAGCTTACTGAGTAGCTGGGATTATAGGCACGTGCCACCATGCCCAGCTAATTTTTGTATTTGTAGAAGACAGGGTTTCACCATGTTGACCAGGGTCGTCTCAAACTCCTGACTTCAGGTGATCCATCTGCCTTGGCCTCCCAAAGTGCTGGGATTACAGGCATGAGCCACCACACCCAGCCATAATTGTAATATCTAACCAAAAATAAACTCATAAGCAATTAACCTATTCAGCAGAGGAAAATGATCATTGACAATCATTGTCTTGGTAATAAATATGTTTTTTTCCCTTAACTTCTTATCAAGAGTCTCTGGCCAGGTTCCTAGACTTGAAGGTCTAGGGATAAGAAGACTGGTTACTGGCTGGGCACAGTGCTCATGCCTGTAATCCCAGCACTTTGGGAGGGCAAGGTGGGTAGATCACTTGAGGCCAGAAGTTCGAGACTAGCCTGGCCAACATGGAGAAACACCAACCCTATTAAAAATCCAAAAATTAGCCAGTTGAGGTGATGGTAGCCAGTAATCTCAGCTACTCAGGAGGCTGAGGCATGAGAATCACTTAAACCCAGGAGGCAGAGGTTGCAGTGAGCTCAGATTGTGCCACTGCACTCCAGCCTGGGCAATAGCATGACTCCATCTAAAAAAAAATATGCCAATCACAACTTGGGGAGATCCTGTTGGGAAGGGTGCTGGAATCCACTGGTGGGGTGATGGCAAGTGAAAGAGAGGTGGGACTCCATACAAATGGAGCTAGGGGAAGCAATTTGGTTATGATGTGAGTCAGCAGGGGAAGCAATTTGATTATGATGTGACTCCTGAGTCAGGAGGCTACCCCCATATTCAAAGGCCATGAGGGCTAACACTTATTATGGGCTTGTGTCCCTTTCCAAGGGGGTCTGATGTGGTGGGTTTGGTGCAGCAGCACAATTCTGAAAGCATTGATCAGTGTTCACTGTCATTGATCCTCCAGTCCTCACCAACACCTTGTTCCTCAGCTGCATTATTTGCTGGTTCTCCAGAGTTCACTGCTATGCTTGTTTGGTTCTTGCTAGGTGTGGGAGTGCAGTGATAGTTAACTTTATGTGTCAACTTGATTGGGCTAAGAGATGCCAAGGGGGTTGGTAAGCCATGATTTTGGGGTGTGTCTGTGCTGGTGCTTCTGAGCAAGGTTAGCATTTGAATATGTAGACTGAGTAATGTGGATGTGCCTCCACCAATGTCATGGGCATCACCCAATCTGTTGAAGACTGGGACGGAATAAAAAGATGGAAGGGTGAGTTTGCTCTCTTTGTTTGAGCTGGGACATCTGTATTCGCTTGCCCTTGGGTATCAGAGCCTCTGGCTCTTGGGCCTTTTTACTCAGTCTGGGACTTACACTCTTGGCTCTCCTGGTTCTCTGGTCTTTGAACTTGGACTGGAACTCTACCACCTGACTTTCTGGTTCTCTGCCTTGCAGACGCAAGGCTGTGGGACTTCTCAGCTTCCATTATCGTGTGAGTCAGTCTCTAATAATAAATCTCTGTTCATATGTCTGTATGTATTCTATGGATTCTGTGCCCCTGGAGAATCCTGACTAATACAAGTACCTAGCAACATTTTGTTTATTTAAAATTTGTGATACTTGCATCAAAGAGGTTCAGGTATATTCTTTTCCAACTACATGAAGCCACTGTTAATGATGGGTGGTGGACTGGAATGAACCAAGTTTATAACAGGGCTTCTATACCAATTCCTCGTAAATAAGAGAAATAAGAGAGAAGCCCGTGTCAGAACTCAGCAGGTATGATGGAAAGAGGAGTAGGCTGTAGACCTGGAGGCGTGTCAGTGCTCAGGGGGTGCTCCGGCAGCTCCCCACTTGCTAATGTCACCAACACTACTTCTAGATACTCTCTTCCATGAGGATGAGTCTGCTCACATATGCCAGCTTCCACCTGGAGGCCCTGCAACAAGAAACGCTGAGTCTATACACAGCGGTCATTACTGCCCATGGCAAAATGACAGCCCCAGAAAAAACCCAGGAGATGTAAAATTGTCTCCTGACTTCAGAATGAACTCGTTCTGCATTGTCAGGTGAGTGAGCTTCTTTAGAGCAAGACGTCACTGGCCTTCCTTCTGAAATAAAACAAATTTAAATGTGGGAAACTGATCACACCACACCTGGGAAGCGGTTAAAGCCCTATTAGAAAAAAATTGATTTGCTGTATCTTGTATAAAGTCAGAAATTTTTTCCCTAAGAGCTATTTGTATTCTGCTCAGGTTTTCCTTTGAATTCACTGTGTTGCCTTAGACTAAGAAGGTAACAGTGAGTTTCTGTCTCTCTCATGAATTCTAAAGTGCACACTGGAAAGCTTCTAGTAGACTGTGCAATCAAAGTGAACTAAACAAAATTAATCAGAAAATACTAGAAAGTGCTAGTTTTCAGCAGTACCTGGCTGGATCTCCTTTCTTCCTTTTCCTTCCCTCCCTTCCTTCCTTCCTTCCTTCCTTCCTTCCTTCCTTCCTTCCTTCCTTCCTTCCTTCCTTCCTTCCTTCCTTCCTCCCTCTTCTCCTCTCCCTCCTCCTTTCCTTCCTTCATTTCCTCTCCCTCCTTCCATCCCTCCCTCCTTCCTTCCTTCTTTCCTTTCTCTTCACGCATGCCTCTCTCCCTCCCTTCTGCCACCCTTCCTTCCCCTTCCTTTCTTCCTTCCTCTTCATCCATCCCTCTCTCCCCTCTCCTCTCCTCTTCTCCCCTCCCTTCCCCTTCCCTCCCCTTATCCATCATTTCTTCCTCTCTCCCTCTCTCCTTCCCTCCCTTCTTTCCTTCCCTCCTTCCCCCCTTCCTTCCTTCCCTCTTTATCTCTCTCTCGTTTTGCTTGCCAAGTGGCTCTTTCCTGGGAGAGTTGATTTTAGAGCTACACTCATATATTACAAGAGCTCACAAAATGTCCCCCTGGCCTTCAGTAAATCACTGTATCTGTCAGTGTATCTGTTTTTTTTGATGAAGTCTCCCTCCATCACCCAGGTTGGAGTGTAGTGGTACTATCTCGGCTCCTCCCAGTGCAACCTCCACCTCCCGGGTTCAAGCAATTCTCCTACCTCAGCCTCCCCAGTAGCTGGGATTACAGGTGCCCACCACCACACCTGGCTAATTTTTTGTAATTTTAGTAGAGATGGGGTTTCACTATTTTGTCCAGGCTGGTCTTGAACTCCTGACCTCATGATTGGCATTGGCCTCACAAAGTGCTGGGATTACAGGCATGAGCCACCATGCCTGGCCCAGTGTATCTGTTGATTCTGAAATAAGGAGCCGGGGGATGGAGGAGGGTGAAGTGGCAGAGAAAATAGCTGAGGTTAAGGTATTAGTAAGAACTGGAAGATCAGTGATGGGGACAGCTGGTATCTGACTTACTCACCTCGGTCACCTGGGTGCCTAGCCCAATTCTTAGCCTAAAACATACCTTTCATACAACTTAATTCAGTGAGTGAGTGAATTCAGGATCATAGGGCCAAAATTTCAGAACATTTCTTGAGGTCTGGCTGCTCCTCCACGCCTTCCTAGGAATAACTAGATATTTCACAGACTGGCCCTGCGGTGGTTTGTCCTGTCATGAACTCCTTCAGGTATTTAAAGATCTGATACCCCTAATTTAGATTTCACTGCAAGCCTTCTGGGATTTTCTTAAGTTTCAGAGATAAGGCAGTTCTGGTTATCTATTATTGTATTACAAACTACCCCAAAACTTACCAGCTTAAAAGAACCATTTTATTGTATGTGAGGATTCTGTGGGCCAGAAATTTGAGCATGAGTCAGTTTGGTGACTCTTCAGCTACTGGTGACAGTGACTGAGTTTTCTTCTACATCTGGAGGAAGGGCTGGCCTAGCGGGTCCCAGGTGGCTTTCTTCACGATGTCTGGCATCTTGCCTGGGATGGCTGCAACGCAGGACTCAGCTGGTTCAGAGGATGGGACACCCATCTGTGATCTCTCCAGTATCTTGGTCTCGAGAGAGAAGGAAGGAGGCTGTCAGAGTTTTAAGCCTGGGCATAGGCACTAGCCCGCTTAATTTCTGCTCTACGACATTGGCCAGTCAGAAAGCTTACCTGAATTTCAGGGCAGAGAAATCACTCCCAACTTATTTTTTATTTTTTTTGAGACAGAGTCTTGTTCTGTTGCCCAGGCTTGAGTGCAGCGGCATGATCTCAGCTCACTGCAATCTCTGTCTCCTGGATTCAAGCGATTCTCCTGCCTCAGCCTCCTGAGTAGCTGGGACCACAGGTACCCACCACCAAGCCTGGCTAATATTTGTTTGTTTGTTTTTTTCTTTTCAGTAGAGACAGGGTTGTGCCATGTTGGCCAGGCTAGTCTTGAACTCCTGATCTCAAGTGATCCATTCACCTTGGCTTCCCAAATTGCTGGGATTATAGGCATGAGCCATCGCTCCTAGCCCAGGATTATAGATATGAGCCACTGCTCCTGGCCCAATCCTACCTCTGATGGGAGGAGTGATAAAGAATATGCAGCCATCTTTATTTGATCACAAAAACCCCTCAAATGAAAGATGTGTCCCGATGGCTAAAAGGTGGAAACAACCCAAGTGTTCATAGGTTGATGAAACCATAAGCAGAATGTACTCCGTGCACACAATGGAACATCATTCTGCCTTAAAAAGACATGGGATGCTGACATGTGCTACAAGATGGATAAGCCTTGAGAATATGTGGAATAAGCCAGTCAAAAAGATAATTTCTGTATGATTCCACTTATAGAGTGCTTAGAGTAGCCACATTCCTAGAGAGAAAGGGAAATGATGGTTGCCAGGGGCTGGAGGAAGATGGGGGGAATATGAGTGTTTAATGGGCATAGAATTTAAGTTTTGCAAGATGAAAAACATTCTGGAGGCTGGGCAAGGAGGTTCATGTCTTGTAATCCCAACACTTTGGGAGATCAAGATGGGAGGATCTTTTGAGCCCAGAAGTTCGAGACCAGGCTGGGCAATGTAGCAAGACCCTGTCTCTACAAAAGGTAAAAAAAAATAGCCAGACAGGGTGGCATGCATCTGTAGCCTCAGCTACTCAGGTGGCTGAAGTGTGAGGATTTCTGGAGCCCAGGAGGTAGAGGCTGTAGTGAGCCATGATTGTGCCCTGGTACTCCAGCCAGAGCAACAGAGCAAGACCCTATTTCTAAAAAAAAAAGTTCTGGAAATGGAAATGGAAATGGAAGATAGCTGTACAATGCTGGTGACCCTAATGTCACTGAACTGCACACTCAAACGTGGTAACAGTGAACATGCTATGTATGCATATTTTATCATAAAAGTACAACAAAATGCATTGTATTACAATTTTTAAAAATGTGGTAGGTCTCTGAATTTGATTTTTTTCGCCTCTATTAATGTCTGATTTTCCCTAAGGTCTAAGTTTCCAGAGTTTTCTTTAAGGGCTCTAAGGTTCTCTTATCCTTCCTCTGACATTTTAGTATCTCACCTGATCTCCCTTTTATCTGGGATGAATTAGACTCAGTGAAATCGGTAGAAGCACAGGCATTTTCACTCTTGGCATCAGTTGGAATAAAACGATTAGGTGATTTGTGAATGTCATTTAAAAATTAAGTCCATCGAAGACTTTCTTATCCCCAGAAAAATGTATTCCTGAATTATTAATGATATTTTATTATTTTTTATTGTTGCCTTATTAAAATAAATAAAACAGTAAAATAGAGTTACTAAGAAGTACTTTAACTCCCCTGTCAGCATCCATCAGCAGCATCAACACGGGATGCCTCACCAACCTTGCCTACTGTTCACATGCAAATTAATTCAGTTTTGCTTGGCATTGTAGCTGTTCTGTGACAGAATGACAGGCCCTGTGGGTTTAAGAAAGCAATAGCAGTAAACTAACGACAATTTAGGAAGACTTTCTGTTGTCTTTTTTCCCCTAGTAATGTACCACTTATTGCCCTGTATTCTATAATAATACTTGAATGGATTATTTCGCAAAAAAATTTGAGAAAAATGCACAAAGCACAAATATAGAGTTTATTGCATGTTTTATTTAAAAAACTACACCCATGAAACCTGTGATTATATCAGGAAAAAGAACACTTCCAGAACCCCAGGAGCCTCCCTGAGCCTCTGTTGTCAATATCCATCTCCCTTGAGGGTAGCCTTACTCCTGACATTTAATATCGTGAATACATTTTTCCCTGCTTTTGAACTTATTTATAAACATAAGCATGCAGAAGCTCCTTTTTTCTTGTGCTGGCTTCTTTCACTCATCTTTGCGGTTGTGAGATTCATTCGTGTGCTGCCTGTGGCTGTGGGTCATTTTATTCTCTTTGAAATATACCACCATCTATTTCTCCATTCTGCTGTTGGGCATTTGGGTTATTTCTAGTTTTTCAGTAACCATGAAACTGCTACTATCAACATTGTTATACAAATCTTTTGATACAGATGCGTCTGCCTAGTTGTTGAATTTATATGGAGAAGTTGAATTCCCATGTCACAGGTGTACACATGTGCTACTTTGCTTGTACATAACAACCTTTTTCCAAAACCAGTTGTGTAAATTGACACTCTCACCCCTGTGTAGTTTTCTTCGCTCTTCAGACTTGAGATTTTCAGACCTCTTCATTGTAAGCCCCCTCGTCGTGGGCAGTAAGAGCACATTATGGTATTGATTTGCCAATTAAGTAGCCACTTTTGTGATATGCCTGTTCAAGTAATTTGCCCACTTTTTCTATTGGGCTATTTTTTTCCCTCACAGATTCACAGATGCTTAAAAAATATCTTAGAAATGAATACTTTATTGGATATATTTATTGGAGAATGAATCATCCCATCTAGTGGCTTGCCTTCTCAATGTCCTAATGGTATTTTTTGTAGGACAGAAATTCTTAATTTTCATGTACAGTAGTATAATACAGTTGTTCAGTTTTTTCTTTCTGCATTACACCTTTTTTAGTGTGTGTTTTGTTTAATATGTTTCTCTACCTCACAGGCAAGGAAAGAGTCTATTTTTAAAAAATGTTGGCCAGGCCTGGTGGCTCATGCCTGTAATCCCAGCACTTTGGGAGGCCGAGGCTGGTGGATCACCTGAGGTCAGGAGTTAGAGACCAGCCTGACCAACATGGTGAAACCCTATCTCTACTAAAATTACAAAAAGTAGCCTGGTGTGGAGGTGGGTGCCTGTAATCCTAGCTATGCGGGAGGCTGAGGCAAGAGACTTGCTTGAACCTGGGAGGCAGAGGTTGTAGTGAGCTGAGATTGCGCCACTGCAGTCCAGCATGGGCAACAGAGCAAGTCTCCATCTCAAAAAAAAAAAACTGCTTTATTGTTCTTTCATTTTAGGTCTGCAGTATTATGGTGTGTGATGATTAGTTTTATGTGTCAACTTGGAGGAGGTTTTGGATTGAGTTGAACATTTAAATCAGTGGACTTTGAGTACAGCAGATGGCCCTCTAAAATGTGGGTGGCAGTCAGCTGAAGGCCTGGACAGAACCAAAAGTCTAGCCTCCCTGAGCAAGAGTGAATTCTCCAGCAGGCTCCCTTCGGACTTACCTGCACCCTTGAGTCTCCTGGATGCCCAGCCCGCAGCCCACAGTGCAGATATTTACTTACCAGCCTCCATAACTGTGTGAGCTCATTCCTTATAACAACGTCTTTCCAAGTAGAAACGCATCCTACTGGCTGTGTTACTCTGGAGAGTAACACAGGGTGTGAGACAGAGGTCAAGAGACTTTTCAGTGCCCTAAAATACCTAATGTAACCCCAGGACTCCACGGGAGCCCAGTTTGATAATACCGGCCTGGGACATGGAGCTTCAGTATTAAACAGATATATCGTTCATCGCCTGCTCCTGGCTATCCGTTTTTCTTCACAGGCAATATGGAGTTTCTGGAGCTTAGGAAGGGTCTTTGGATGGGAAAGGCTGGCCCATCACCAGGCACAAAACAAAGGGTGCTGAGGTTGGCATCTGATCAAGATGCCAGGCTTGCAAGCACAGTCAGCCAGGAATGTCAAGTGAGCGGGCAGTGAATAAGAACAACACCGGAGAAAAAATGCTAGTAAGGAAGCCGTGCTGGAGGAGGATCTGGAAAAGGTGTCCTGGGCCCGTGTAGAGGGACGGGGAGCACTTTGGGAGTGTCTTGCCTCAGCCTGAGTAGAGCTATGAGCTGGTTTAGCTAAGAAATAGATAATGTTATCCACTGGGACCCAGCCGCACACTCAGAAGCTGACCCTTTCTGGGTAATCCCAACCCTGTTATATCTGGGTTTCCATGTCAGTTTTTTTCCACTGTGCTGGAGAGAAAAGAATTCACATGGAATGGATGGTTGCTTCTGAGACTTAATCTTATTCCAACAGTGGTAAGGTGGAGAAAGACACAGAGGAGGAGGAGGCATGCACAGTGCCCTGCACGCCTTGATATTATTAGTTATGCGCAAACCTGCCCTTCAGAATCTGCAGGTAAAACTCTTCTATCAGGTCATGAGTCTTTATTGCCCTTTGCCTTACGCCTGAGCTGTCGAATTGAATCCATAGTTTATTATAGGAATCCTCTGGGCTCCTCTGGATCTATTGGCTGTATGGCTTGAGGAATAGTATTTGCATAGTTTGTACCACTACAATTTTAGATCCATAGCAGACATTGAGATTCTGGGAAGTGTTTCTTTTTGCTTTAATTCAGCCAAGCAGCATAGATTAGTATATATATGGCTCTGATGAAATTTTCCATTGAGACCAAGTTAGGATGTACATTTGAATATGATATTATGATTTATATATATGCTTGATTACTTGAAAGGCAACGACTTGACAGGATTAGAATGTTAGTCAAGTATTCTTTCAATAAATCCTCCCCCTCCCTTTTTTGCCAAAGTAACCTGGTGTTGATTAAGATGATGATGAGGGTTGTCTAATTACATTATTTAAGACTAGGTTTTATTTATAACGTACATTCAGCCAGTCTTAGGAAAGGTACATTTATTTTTGGTTACATATAGAAGATATTCAATAAGTATTTGCTAACAGAGCAAAAAATCACACATATTACTTTTAAAATAAAACATTTTATTGAAACCCTGTATTTTCCTCTAAATGTAAGCCCTAAAAAAATCATTGCTTTTGTGAATGTCTCATCATTTATTATATATATGTGTGTATGTGTGTGTGTGTGTGTGTGTGTGTGTGTGTGAATATATATTAGAGATGGGGTCTAACTATGTTGCCCAGGCTGGTTTCAAACTCCTAGTCTCAAAAAGTTCACTTACTATCATTACTACTTTTATTATTGAGACAGAGTCTTGCTCTGTTGTCTAGGCTGGAGTACAATGGCATGATCTCTGCTCACTGCAAACTCTGCCTCCTAGATTCAAGCAATTCTCCTGCCTCAGGCTCCTGAGTAGCTAGGAGCCCACCAGCATGCCTGGTTAATTTTTGTATTTTCAGTAGACACAGGATTTCGTCATATTGCCCAGGCTGATCTCGAACTCCTGACCTCAAGTGATCTGCCTGCCTCAACCTCTTGATGTGCTAGTATTATAAGCATGAGCCACCGCACCTAGCCTATGCCTGCATTTTATCCCTCCTGTAATCAATGTTATATATATATTTTTTTTGGTGAGGAGTGATGGAGTCTCACTGTCACCCAGGCTAGAGTACACTCATGAGATCTCAGCTCACTGCAACCTCTGCCTTCTGGGTTCAAGCCTCCTGTTTCAGCTTCCCAAGTAGCTGGGACTATAGGTGCATGATACCATGTCCAGCTAATTTTTTGTATTTTTAGTAGAGACGGGCTTTCACTGTGTTAGCCAGGTTGGTCTTGATCTTCTGACTTTGTGATCTGCCTGCCTCAACCTCCCAAAGTGCTGGGATTGCAGCGTGAGCCACTGTACCTGGCCTCGATGCATAATTTTTAATACAATCAAAGCGCATAACCCTGACACCGCACTCATCCTAATGAAAACTTATACAATTGTTTCTATTGCACCAAAGTGCAAGCAAAACAAAGCAAAAACGGAAAAGTCTTCTGCGTTATGAAGATGAAAATGTCAGCATTGGAAAATCCTTGAAGCATTGAAATTCCATGTAAAAGCATCTAAAGTCATTATTGCAGAGGTCCTTTCCCTCTGAGACGTCATCTTCAGACGGGACTATCAGATCGTCTTTTCCGGGATATGCTGCATTTCCACATTGCATTATATGGGATGCTACAAAAGGGCAGTCAGATTCTGTGCTGAGGAAGCCATCCACTTGGAAGCCACTACCACAGTGTATTTGGATCCAAATAAGAAACAGATATGAAACTCTCATTTGGTGGCAGATAGAAAGTCTGAACACCAGAGGGACACGATATACAGCAGCATGTGAGCTGTGTCCGAGAAATGTAATCTCTCCAATGTGCTTTATTGGTTCACCCTATTTTATGCGAGATGAAGTATTAGAGCAGAAAATTGGGCACAGCTGAGGTCAGATATGTGAGATGGGCAGCCACCAAGGCAAACACAGATAGGGACCAATGTAGGTTAGAAGACGAGGTAGCCAAAAAGCAGACAGTCTGTGCAAAGATGTGAGTCGAATGACAAGCTAAGATTGGGGTGTGCAGGCGTTGCCAAGGACACAAAGCAAGGGAGTCCAGAAAGCATGTGTGGCAGCCTTTGTTAATCAGGGTTCTTCCCAACCTGTGGGAGATATATCTGTATCTTTATGTCTGTGTGTATTTATGTCTGTATAACATAGCTGTATCATCTACATCTGATATCTCTATCATATGTATATCATTATATATATAAAATCGATCAATATCTACATCCATATCATCGATATTTATATCTCATATATTATCTGTATCTAATCATCTGTATCTATAGAGATATTTTTTATTAGGAATTGGCTCACACACAATTATGAAGGTGTTTCTAGAACCAATTTCTGCTGCTGTTGAAATGAGCTGGCAAATCCATTTCTGCAGAGTGGGCTGGGAGCTGGAGACCGAGAAGAGTGGACGGTACAGTTAGAATCTGCTGGAGAATTCCTTCTTGCTTGGGATGGCTAGTCATTTGGTTTGATTAGGTCTGCAAATGATTGGATGAGGCCTACCCACATTATGGAGGGCAATCTACTTTACTCAAAGTCCACCAATTTAAATGTTAATCTCATTCAAAAGCAACCTCACAGAAACACCAGAAAAATTTTTGACCAACTATTTGGGCACTGTGGCCCAGCCAAATTGACATGGAAAATCAACTATCACACAGGTCCAGATAATACACTTTTTTAAAATTATACTTTAAGTTCTGGGGTACATGTGCAGATCATGCAGGTTTGTTACATAGGAACACACCTGCCATGGTGGTTTGCTGCATCAATCCCCCCGTCACCTACATTAGGTATTTCTCCTAATGTTATCCCTCCCCTATCCCCCCACCCCCTGCTATCCCTCCCCTAGCCCACCCACCCCCTAACGGGCCCTGGTGTGTGATGTTCCCCTCCCTGTGTCCACGTGTTCTCATTCTTCAATGCCCACTTATGAGTGAGAACATGTGGTATTTGGTTTTCTGTTCTTGTGTCAGTTTGCTAAGATGATGGTTTCCAGTTTCATCCATGTCCCTGCAAAGTACAGGAACTCATCCTTTTTTATGGCTGCATAGTATTCCATGGTGCATATGTGCCACATTTTCTTTATCCAGTTTATCATTGGTGGGCATTTGGGTTGGTTCCAAGTCTTTGCTATTGTAGCATATTCTCTGCCCACTCTTTTATTGCCAAGTGCTGCAGTAAACGTACATGTGCATATGTCTTCATAATGGAACAATTTATAATCCTTTGGGTATATGCCCAGTAATGGGATTGCTGGGTCAAATGGTATTTCTAGTTCTAGATCCTTGAGGAGTTGCCACACTGTCTTCCACAATGTTTGAAGTAATTTATACTTCCACCAACAGTGTAAAAGTGTTCCTATTTCTCCACACCCTCTCCAGCACCTGTTGTCTCCAGAATTTTAATGATTACCATTCTAACTGTTGAGAGATGGTATCTCAATGTGATTTTGATTTGCATTTCTCTAATGATTGGTGATGCTGAGCATTTTTTCATATGTTTGTTGACTGCATAAATGTCTTCTTTTGACAAGTGTCTGTTCATATCCTCTGCCCACTTTTTTATGGGGTTGTTTGTTTCTTTTCTTGTAAATGTGTTGAAGTTCTTTGTAGATTCTGGGTATTAGCCACTTGTCAGATGGGTAGATTGCAAAAAGTTTTTCCCATTGTGTTGGTTGTCAGTTCACTCTAATGATAGTTTCTTTTGCTGTGCAGAAGCTCTTAAGTTTAATTAGATCCCGTTTGTTTATTTTGGCTTTTGTTTTCATTGCTTTTCATGTTTTAGTCATGAAGTCTTTTCCTGTGCCTATGTCCTGAATGGTATTGCCAAGGTTTTCTTCTAGGATTTTTTATGGTGTTAGGTGTTATGTTTAAATCTTTAACACTTTTGAAAGATGAAGCCTAGCTGGGCCTAGTGGATTACGCCTGTAATCCCAGCACTTCGGGAGGCCGAGGTGGGTGGATCATGAGGTCAAGAGATCAAGACCATCCTGACCAACACGGTGAAACCCCATCTCTCTTAACAATATAAAAATTAGCTGGGCATGATGGTACACATCTATAGTCCCAGCTACTCAGGGAGCTGAAGCAAGAGAACTGCTTGAACCCAGGACGCGGAGGTTGCAGTCAGCTAAGACTGTGCCATTGCACTGCAGCCTGGCAACAGAGAGAGTCCATCTCAAAAAAGAAGGGGAGGGGAGGGGAGGGGAGGGCAGATGGAGCCCTATGTCCATGGCTGTATTTTACTTGACTTTCAAGTTAGAGCGAAGTGAGTTACATTCCGCCAAGAACATTTACCTGAACTGTGTGCTGTCTATTGCATTAGAAATACAAATGGTTGGAGACGTCAGACAAAGAGAGCCACTCTTCTGTAACCATGGGGAGGTGAAGCCCCTTTTCAGACTGGCTATGCTGAAATCCTAGCATGGCTCCAATTCGGGTGGGCAACAGGGAACCTGCTGACCTCTTTGTTGAAGGGGAGAATCTAGGAGAAAGATTCTCTTATCCTTTGTGTCCGCATATTGCGCTTTTGCAAGGCAAACTATTAGGAAAAATGTTCTAAGAAAAGTGAAAAATGTAATGATCGATATTGAGAATGAAAATTTTGATGTTGGGAAGCCATCTAATATGATTATGACCTCGACCCGGGTAACTCTGAAGCCATTTGCATATCAGCAGTGCGTGTACTTCCTGCAGCATCTGCGTCTCCCCCAAGCTGGGCCACCTCCTGTGGACGGGACGGGATGTCTCCAGCACCACAGGAGAAAGAACAAAGAGTTAAGGCCTCACTTGCTCTCTACCTCTCAGGCTGATCCAAATACACAGCTGCCACTTACATCAAAGCACACTTGGCTTTCAGGGATGTGGAGGAAGATCAGACTCTGGCACTTAGCTTTTTCCTTTTATTTAACAGGATCACCAGTGCTACAGCCCCCTGGGGATGGACTCACTTCAACAGCAGCAGAAGCTCGCCTCTAGAAGAACTCCCATTTGCACAGGACAGAGATGAGTGGAAATAAACATATGACATTGATAGGCATCTCCTGGTATGTTTTCATAATCATTTAATTTTCCAACTGTAAAAGAAATCATGTTCTTACTCAAGAGAAAAATGGAAGAAACAGAAGAGAATAGAGGGGAAAATACCCAATATTAAGTATTCTTTATGTGCCAGGCACTGTGCTTGAAATAACTACTAATGAGATCCCTGCAAAGGATCCTAAACGAAGGGCTCCATCTCTCCTCTCCCCCTTCCCCTCCCCTCCCCTTCCCTCCCTTCCCCTCCCCTCTCCTTTTCTGTATTCTGTATAGATCCGTACATGTGAATCTTGTGAGTCTTCATAGAACATTCTCCCTGTCTCTTTTTCACATATACATAATTTAACAGTTTTTCTGTATACACACATATATTGATAATTCAAAGTTGGAGAATTGTTTGCATGGCTCAGCATATGGATTTCTCATTTAAAAGTGACTTGTGAGCACTTTCCCATGCCATTCATGGCCAGGTGAGGTGGCTCAAGCCTGTAATCCCAGCGCTTTGGGAGGCCAAGGCGGGTGGATCATGAGGTCAGGAGTTCGAGACCAGCCTGACCAACATGGTGAAACCCCATCTCTATTAAAAAGACAAAAATTAGCTGGGCATGGTGGTGCGTGCCCATAATCCCAGCTACTCAGGAGGCTGAGGCAAGAGAATTGCTTGAATCTGGGAGGCGGAGGTTGCAGTGAGCCAAGACTGCACCACTGCACTCTAGCCTGGGCAACAGAGCGAGACTCCATCTCAAAAAAAAAAAATGGAGTCCTATTATTTATTTAATTCTTCTCATCTTACTGTTGAATAATAGGTTAATTTTAATTTTTTTGCTATTATAAAAATGCCATTGTAGTCATTCTGGCATTTGCATCTCTGCTTATTTTCTTGAGGCACATTCTTAGAAACTTGATAGACTAGGTCAAAGAATATGAGTTTTCTCAACAGTTTTGTAGCCAGTTGCCACATTGCTTCTCCGAAAGTGTCCACCAAGTTAGGGCCCCTCTAGCAAAACATGACATAGTGAATTTCCTGCGCATGTATCAATATTGAGTATTATTTTTAAAACTGCCAATAGAATAGACAAATGAAGAGAACGAGATCAGATGGTTGGACGCCACAGAGACAGACACCTCTGCTCTTGGATGCTGACTGTGGCTCTGACGTCAGAGTGCTGCACTTGGTTCCTGTGTGAGCTTCTGGTGCCTTGCTTGGTCATCCGAAAAGTTAGGGATGACTACTCACCACTTAGAACTTTGAGGGCATCCAGTGGTTGATGTGTGACACGGTCTTGGAACTGAGTCTGGACCCTGACAAACACTCAGTAAGAGTGAGTTACTTTGGTAGCAGTCAGGCATGTACTTCTAGGGGCAGGTTTCCAAATGCTGTGTTGGTCACGAAGTTCTTCTGAAGAGTATATATTTGGTGTAGTATTTCTAGAGTGTAAATGTTTTTGCAATTTCTCCTCCTCCTCCTCCCCTTCCTCCTACTCCTCCTTCTCCTTCTTATTCTTCTTTTTTTCCTTTTTGAGATGGAGTCTTGCTCTGTCACCAGGCTGGAGTGCAGTGGCACGATCTCTGCTCACTGCAACCACCGCCTTCTGGTTCAAATGATTCACCTGCCTCAGCCTCCTGAGTAGTGGGGAATGCAGGCTCACGCCACCACACCAAGCTAATTTTTGTATTTTTAGTAGAGATGGGGTTTCACCATGTTGGCCAGGATGGTCTCGATCTCTTGCCCTCACAATCTGCCCGCCTTAGGCTTCCAAAGTGCTAGGATTACAGGCAGGAGCCACCGCACCTGGCCCTTGGTTTTGCAGTTTCTATTTATCATCTTGAATGAGCCCACCCTTCCTTCCTTCCTCCCTCCCTCTGTCCCTCCTTCCTTCTTTCTTTTACAGGTAGGTAGGAATTAGTGGGGCAGGAGAGGGCTCTCCCCCAACCCACTAGGAATATCAGGTGATGATTTCACAATTATCACACTGCCTGTCTAAAAATGATAATTTGGCAGCCCACACAGAGCACCAGGGAGAGGCCATTTCCTGGTGATCTGCAGCTATAACATTAAAGTGTTAATTGAGTACAGATACCAGGGAGAAGAAACTTCCTAGGCATGAGCAGTAAGAGATAAAATGGAGAAATATGACCTTCTGGGTATGCTCCACTGGAAAAAGGGAAGAAAGCCTCAGATAGGAAATGCACAACTTTCTAAACACACTACGCAAGTTCAGTTCTCAAGGATAAGGAGGGCACTGCCACCCTACGGAGAGAATCTTGGAAAAGAGGGTAGCCTGTAAAGTCCCAGGATCAAGGTGAAAGACTCTTATTCTGCTTTTCTCTTTGACCTTCAGGCGCCTACTTGGATTTCTTCCAACAGTTCTTTCCTTTCTTTCCAATTTTAAAGCCAACTTTTTCTTTTGAGACAGAATTTTACTCTGCTACCCAGGCTGGAGTGCAATGGCACGATCTTGGCTCACTGCAACCTCCGCCCCCTACTTCAAGCAATTCTCCTACCTCAGCCTCCCACGTTGCTGGAATTACAGGCATGTGCCATGATGCCCGGCTACATTTTGTATTTTTAGTAGAGACGGTGTTTCACCATGTTGGCCAGGCTGGTCTTGAGCTCTTGACCTCAAGTGATCCACCTGCCTCCGCCTCCCAAAGTGCTGGGATTACAGGCCTGAGCCACCATGCCTGGCCCTCTGGTGCACATTTCTTATATGTGCTCTGTGTCCTTCTTTTCTGTTTCCGTCTTTATTTTGTGCTTCATAAAATCCTCTCTTCTTTGATTTAAATAACCATCCCATTCTTTTTTTTTTGAGACGGTGTCTTGCACCGTCCCCGGGCTGGAGTGTAATGGCAGGATCTCAGCTCACTGCAACCTCCGCTTCCTGGGTTCAAGTGATTCTCCTGCCTCAGCCTCCCAAACCCTACCATTCTTTAGAGCTCAGGTCAAAGTCCACTTCCTTCTGTAACTCACCCTGGAGTTTTCCAGCTAGAATTCCAGCTCCTCTAGTTATTGGGCATGTGCTTTGTGGTGAGCAGTGACATTACTTTTCTTGAATGTTTAAACTCTTACTTTTCACCTCCTGGCTGGCACTGAGCAGTGTCTCCCTTGCACTGTGGTTCTTTATGTTCATAACTCTTTTCTTCTTGAAACACAAAGTTCTTTGCAGCCAATGTCCAGGACTTGTCTGTTTTTGCCTCTCTTGTGAGCCACTGCGCCTGGTCCCTGAAGAAACTGAGGCTTATGGAGGCTTATGGAGATGACCTGTTTAGCTTGTAGACGGCCTTAAGGCTTCGGCTGGACAGAAATGTGGGGATCAAAAGCACACATTGCTCTTGAGAGGAACCTACCTCTTCCCTCCAGCAAGGAGGCGCCTTTAGAGCCAGTGCCAGGGCATAAAGCATTTTCCGTTTTCCTTCAACTCCTAGTCTGGAAAATGAAAGTACTTTTCTACTTTCCACCATTGTGATAAAAATGTATTAAAATAAGGTATTAAAAGAAGCTTAATAACGACATGAAAAATGAATGCCAACTGAATTCCCACAGTGTCCCTCCTGGGCATTTTTCAGATTACTTATAGAGGCTGGAAGGCCTCTTACAGCATCTGAGTTCCTAGCTGGCACCTGTAACTCCCCGGCCCAGGCAGATATCACTAACGCTGGTGCATTGCCACTGTGAGGATTGGTACCACTTGGTAACTCACTGATGTGGTCTGACCGGGGCTCTCCAGTACGTGGCTGGCAGGCTTCTTCGCACCTGTAACTTGTAGACAAGAAGCAGCTGAGCTGTGAGGCCCAAGGGGTTGTGGAACCAGGGGAGGGAGAGAGAGCCACATGTGGGAACTGGCAAATAGGAGGTGTTCTGGAAGATTGGTGAAAAAAGGGTTACACAAACCCATGGCTGGACTTGGATGTGTTTTTTGCACACATCATTTATTTGAGTACATTTAATTCACATATGGATCCTTAGAGGGGACGACGCTGGTGTTCTCCCCGACCACAGGGGTGGATTTCTTCTGTGTGTGTTTCATTGGGTGTGAGTTTTTCTCCAGCAGCAGCATTATTCCTGTGGGCTCTGGGCATCAGCTTTGTCTGTGTGTGCAGAGAGGTGGAAGGGACCCTGGCTGAGTCTTATCCAATACCAGACAGGTGGGTGAGTAGGAAGCCGGCAGGTGAGTGAGTACAAATCCCAGCATCTCCGCCTTGGCTTCAGACAGTTCTGAGGCATTCATACTCCTGTGGACCCAGGCTCAAGTTGCCCTCTGAGGGCTCTGCTGAGATCGCACCTGTGCTGGGTGGTGGCCTCCATGTCCTGCTCCTTTGCCTGCCAATTGCTTTCTTCCAGGAGTGTGTCCCTATCTCAGGCTCTGCTTATGGGAACCTCAACCTAAGACAGATCTAGTACTAATAAATACATAGTGGAATCTTCCCCGAAAGGGATTATGCAGCCATTAAAATGATGATTTAAAGGCTGGGTGTGGTGGCTCACACCTGTGATCCTAGCAGTTTGGGAGGCCAAGGCGAGAGGATCACCTGAAGCCAGGAGTTTGAGACTAGCCTGACCAATATGGTGAAACCCCATCGCTAGTAAAAATAAAATAATTAGCCGGGAGTGGTGGCATGTCCCTGTAGTCCCAGCAACTTGACACAGGAGAACTGCTTGAATCTGGAAGGCAGAGGTTGCAGTGAGCTCAGATCTCACTGGGCGACAGAGTGGGACTCTGTCTAAAAAAAAATAAGTGATGATTTAAAAGTACAGTTGTGGATCACAAAGAAGTTTCCATTTATGGTTAGGTAGAAGACATATTTGACCAAAATGTCTGTGGTGTTTTTTTCTTCTTTTTTTTTGAGACAGAGTTGCCAGGTGCCAGGCTGGAATGCAGTGGCACAATCTCGGCTCACTGCAACCTCTGCCTCCTGGGTTCAAGCAATTCTCCTGCCTCAGCCTCCCAAGTAGCTGGGACTATAGATGCGTGCCACCACACCCAGCTAATTTTTGTATTTTTTAGTAGAGACGGGGTTTCACCATGTTGGCCAGGATGGTCTCGATCTCCTGACCTGGTGATCTGCCCACCTCAGCCTCCCAAAGTGCTGGGATTACAGGCGTAAGCCACTGCGTCTGGCCTATGGTTTTTAATTTTTGTGAGAAAGCATGGATAAATCTCAAAATCTATAATAATAAACATTTTCAGGATATAGAGTAATTTTACTTTTTTCGATTTGTTTGCTTGAATTTGAAATTGTTTATATTAAAAATAACAGCTAACATTTATTGAATGCTTACCATGTGCAAAGTTCTTTGATAAGCACTCTGCTTACATTGTCAACCTTAAAACAGCCCTAGGAGGCAGACATGATGATAATTGGATGGATAACATTTGCATGGATAATTTGCATGGATTAGGCAACAAAGGCACAGAGAAGTTAGGTAACTGGCCTCAGGTCACACAGCTCCTAAGCAATGGAACTGAGGTTCAAGCTAGTCTGACCTCAGTGCTGGTCCTCTACACCACTGCAATCTACTGCCTTCCAAAGGAGCTTTCATTATTCGTGCCATCACACTTTAAAAGTGAAGTTGGGCCGGGCACAGCGGCTCACACCTGTAATCGCAGCACTTTGGGAGGGCGAGGCCGGTGGATCATGAGGTCAAGAGATCAAGACCATCCTGGTCAACATGGTGAAACCCCGTCTCTACTAAAAACACAAAAAATTAGCTGGGCATGGTGGTGCGTGCCTGTAATCCCAGCTACTTGGGAGGCTGAGGCAGGAGAATTGCCTGAACCCAGGAGGTGGAGGTTGCGGTGAGCTGAGATCGTGCCATTGCAATCCAGCCTGGGTAACAAGAGCAAAACTCCATCTCAAAAAAAAAAAAAAGTTTAAAGTAAAAAAGACTCTCAAATTGACCCATGTCCATAGCAACATTATTCACAATAGCTGAAAGTTGAAAACAACACAGATGACCATGGAGGGAGGAATGGACAAGCGAACTGTTTTTCTAGGGCAAAAACCTGCCCTGGAATATTAGTTGCCTTAATAAGAGTGGAATTCTGACATGCTGGAACACGGATGAAACTTGAGGACATCCGGCTAAGTGAGATAAGCCAGCCTTTCGGAAAGGACAAATATTGTGTGGTTCCACTTGTAGGAGGTCTCTAGAGAAGTCAAAGCCATAGAGACGGAAAGTAGGATGGGTGTGGCCAGGGCATGGGGGACGGGAGATGGAGAGTTTGTGTTCCATGAAGGCAGAGTTTCAGTTCTGCAGCAGAAAGAGGTGTGGCGGTGGATGGTGGAGATGGTTGCAGCTGGGTGAGTGTCCCCACTGCCACTGAACTACACACTTAAACATGGTTAACATTGTGTATTTCATGTTACCTGGTTTTGAATATTTTACCACAGTAAAAAACTGATAAAAATAGAGACTGAGGCAGGGCGCGGTGGCTCACTCTGTCATCCCAGCACTTTAGGGGGCCGAGGTGGATGGATCATGAGGTCAGAAGATGGAGACCATACTGGCTAACACGGTGAAACCCTGTTTCTACTAAAAATGCAAAAATTTAGCCGGGTGTGGTGGCATGCACCTGTAGTCCCAGCTATTCGGGAGGCTGAAGCAGGAGAATCACTTGAACCCAGGAGGCAGAGGTTGCAGTGAGCTGAGATCGCATCACTGCACTCCAGCCTGGGTGACAGAGTGAGACTCCATCTCAAAACAACAACAACAACAACAACAAAAAAGAAATAGAGACTCTGGGAGAGCATGGTGACAAAGTTTCTTTGCATGACCCAACTTTCATGATCTGTATTTATTTCATTAGCTATGTATTTATGAGGCTTCCAAACCTTCTTCTAGGTCCATCTGTGCACTTCCTTGCAAAATCAGCTTTTGCAAAAACCTTGCTAAGTCAGTTTAGCAAGAACCTGCCACCATCAGTATCTGATCACCCTTCATGGTGTTGGGTGGGGTTCCCCATCCTCTGCCATCCCACCGATGATGTCTCATCACCCTGGCCTGCCTTCAATATGGACCCTGTTAGGCTGGTTTTGACAGCATCCCCCTGACCTCCCATGTTTCCTCTTAGTAACTTTCCACCTGCTGATGTTGCCCTCACCTTGCACCATGGCTGTGCATTCCCACTTGCTCGTGCTGTATTCTGAACTGAACCCAGTCTCTCTCCCCGGATCCAAAATCCTATTGCCATGATCTCCAGAATAAAGCCTTCCTTCTTTGTTTTAACAAGTATTATTGAATATTTTATTTCTTTGATACTGAGTGGCTGGGCATGGTGGCTCACACCTATAATCCCAGCACTTTGGGAGGCCGAGGCAGGCAGATCATGAGATCATGAGATTGAGACCATCCAGGACAACATGGTGAAACCCCATCTCTATTGACATACAAAACATTAGCCAGGAATGGTGGTGCCTGTCTGTAATCCAGCTACTTGGGAGGCTGAGGCAGGGGAATTGCTTGAACCGGGAGGTGGAGGTTGCAGTAAGCCAAGATTGTGCCATTGCACTCCAGTCTGGCAACAGAGCAAGATTCCGTCTCAAAAAAAAAAAAAAAAAAGCAGGAGGAGGCTTTCTGATCACCTTCAGTCTCTACAGGGAAACGCTTAGCATGTCACAGTTCCGTAGTGATGTCCACTCTGTCCAGGAGGACCTGTCACATGCCTTGTCCCCTTCGCACATTGCCCTATGGACAGGGATGGCTGGGAGATAAGAGCAAGGATGTCAGCAACTGGTTATCTGTGCGACACTGAGACCTTCAGCAATACAGTAAGGAATGTTCAGCGTTGCTTCTGGAAGCAGAGCTTTCTGAATCAGATCAATCTGGCCCAACATTTTCCCTGAACAATCCCGTCTATGAACTTCTTTCTAGTGTCCTGTGGATTATTGCTATTATTCTCAAAAATTTAATTGAAGGTGAGGGGATGAATGTGGCAGTAAAATTTGAGTATAAAAACGATGGCTTCAGAATGAATGGTTTTAAATATGTATGCACTAAAGTTTACTTGGTTACATTTTTTATTACTGACTTGTTAGCTGTATGTTTTGGCTGTTCTTTTTTTTTCTTGAGACGGAGTTTCGCTCTTGTTACCCAGGCTGGAGTGCAATGGCGTGATCTCAGCTCACCGCAACCTCCTCTTCCTGGGTTCAGGCAATTCTCCTGTCTCAGCCTCCTGAGTAGCTGGGATTACAGGCACGCGCCACCGTGCCCAGCTAATTTTTTGTATTTTTAGTAGAGACGGGGTTTTGGCTGTTCTTATTTAAAAGTATAAGCAGGCGAAACCTTTATAAGCCTGACAGTTCTGTGACCAGATGATGCTGGTTCACTCCCAGCTCAAATGATAGAGCCTCACCATAGTCCATGCTGACAAGAGGAAAGATTCTCTTGTGTGGCGTGAAACTGTTGAATGTCTCAAATCATCTTCTTCTGGAGTAGAACTGCTGCTGGTAAATGTGATATTCAGTAACTGCACAACAGGTTTTTCCTTATAGTGAATGTTTAATCTAATTTCCCATTGATCTTATGCTCCTGGTGTTATTTTATTGTCCCTAAATGTAAAATCATCCTCAGAACCTGCATTATCATATAAGGCTACGTGCAGGAAGCCAAAACAAGGAAAAACAACGACTTAGAAATGCAAAGACTGAATGGGGCCAAGCTGGCTTTATTATCTTTGAATGTACTCAGTTTGCCAATTTTTTTTCCTGGGATTCTTTTAATCATAGCGTATAGGGTTTTGATAGCATACAGATCATGCCAGTTTGGTTGACAAATTCTAGCAACAGAATTATCCTAAATACACTTTTGGGGCACATGATTAGAATCATTATGCAGCTCTGTGGACAGCTGTGGGAAGGAAAGATACTTTGATGTCAGGGCTAAGACAATGGCCTTTTTTGTGAAAAGTACTGAGAAGACAAAGTCGTCAGTGTTCATAATGATGAATTACCATATCTTGTTTTCTTCATGGCCTCATGTAATGACAGAGGGAAGACATGCAGGGAATATTCCAGACTGCATCTGCCAACTCTGGCTGATCACTTCCCAGATGCTTCAGAAGGGCCAATTCCCTTGTGTTAGGTACATTTGGAAACTGTTTGCCCCTAGGGCTAAAGGAAGACTTTTTTTTTTTGAGATGAAATCTCACTCTTTGGCCCAGGCTGCAGTGTAGTGCTGCCATCTCAGCTCACTACGACCTCTGCCTCCTGGGTTTAAGTGATTCTACTGCCTCAGCCTCCCAAGTAGCTAGGAATACAGGTGCCCACCATCATGCCTGGATAATTTTTGTATTTTTAGTAGAGACAGTGTTTCAGCATGTTGATCAGGCTGGTCTTGAACTACTGACCATAGGAGATCTGCCTGTCTCAGCCTCCCAAAGTGCTGGGATTACAGGTTTGAGCCACTGTGCCTGGGCCAAAGGAAGACTTTTGAGAAAGGATGAGAAAAATGGGTATGTTTCTTCTGTGTAATTATAACCTAAATACTGTATATGTAATTGCAACTTTGATTTCCCTATGCTCTACCAGATTGAGAGTATAAAGGAGATTTGATTGTTTTGAATGAATCATTGGTATCATTTGCTGACCTAGGGGAACAAGAGGAAGAGTCCTCAGGGTTGTCTCACAGAAAACCAAATTTGCTAAAATTCTTCTGCGTTCCTCCAGAGGAATGTCCTGCACTTCTTTTGGGATAGTTGGTTTGGCCTTGCTAATTTTACATGTGCTCTGAGAAAATGCTGCAGCCTTGTGAGAGCTTATCATTATTATGTAGCATGGTTCCTGGCCAATTCTAGGAGGTGTCTTAGTCTGTTTTCTGTTGCAGCAATTGAGTATCTGAGACTGAGTGATTTGTAAAGAAAAAATGTATTTCTTAGAGTTCTGAAGGCTGGGAAGTCCAAGGTAGAGGAGCTGTGTCTGGTGAGGGCCTGCTTGCTGGTGGGGACCCTGTAGAGTCTCGAGGGTGTGCAGGGCATCACATGATGGGGGGATCATCATGTGATTCCCCCCAAGAGAAAGAAAAACTGCCTTTATAACAGCTCCACTCCCATGATAGCCTGTTAATTCATTAACCCATTAATCTATTAAGCCATAAATGGATGAATCCATTTATGATGGCAGAGTCCTCCTGACCCAGTTACCTCCCGAAAACCCTACTAATACTGTTACATTTGGGGATTAAGTTTCTACGTGCGTTTCAAAGGGGACAGACTTCAAACCATAACAGGTGGGAGTGTGTCTGTGGGGCTAGTGTCTCTTCCAGCATGTAAGTGGGCTGGTGAACTTATCCAATCCTGTTTTCCACTTTCCTATTTTCATCTTTCCCTTATGTCCTCAGTGTATAAAACCTCTGCCTTTAGCCGAAACAAAGGCCCCCATAAGTCTTAACTCATGTGTATTGATTCCTAAGAAGATGCTGTTTTCATACAACAATCTTTGTTTATATTCTCCTGCTTGAGTTTCAAAACCCTGTAAAATATTATTGCTTCCAATTTAGCAGAGGGGAAAAGTTTGTTCAGAAGTGGTATATGACTTAGTGAAGGCCAAACGCCTAAGAGAAAGCAGAGACCAAAGCTTCACCCAAGTTATTTTGATTCCAAATCAGTGCTGTGGTGGCCAGAATGGGAGCCTGAGTGAGGTTAGGCTGCATTTTGAGTGACTCAGGCCTCATGGAATTCTCCAGCCACATAGACAGATGCCACTTCTTTCATTTTGTTAGCTCAGGCCCTGACAGTAACTCTGGAAGAGACAGCTGGTACTAAACAGAAACAAACCCATCTTTATATCTTAATAAAGACATTATATAAATATGCAAAAAATACATAAAGTGATCATCTTTTGTTTTTTTTGAGACAGAGTCTCACTCCATTGCCAGGTGCCAGGCTGGAGTGCAGTGGCACGATCTTGGCTCACTGCAACCTCTGACTCCCAGATTTGAGCAATTCTCCTGCCTCAGCCTCCTGAGGAGCTGGGACTGCAGGCGTGCGCCACCAGGCCCAGCTAATTTTTGAATTTTTAGTAGAGATGGGGTTTCACCATGTTGGCCAGGATGGTCTCGATCTCTCGACCTTGTGATCCGCCCACCTGGGCTTCCCAAAGTGCCGGGATTACAGGTATGAGCCACCGCGCCTGGCCATAATGTGATAATCTTAATATAATTGAAAGGGGGGCCTTGGAACCTAATTGTGCAGCATAAACTTGATTTCTGAAGTAGTTTTCTAAACCCAACTGTCAGCAACTTTTCACTTTTCTTTCTGCTGTATTCAGTTCCATGGGAATGACATGGACTGGGAGAAGGATGTTTCCTCCTGTTTCTGATTAGCTAGAAAATGTGTCCTTGTTAAAGGAGCAATGATCTTTCAGGTTGTTTGTTTAACCTGCACCAAAATTGAGGACTCTCTCTCTCTCGATTTATAATTGATATTCGAGTCAGGAAATGTATCACTTGCTGTGATTGTGCAAAAATTGAAAAAAAAGATTAAGAACAAGAAACGTTTTCGAAAGGAAATAAGACAGTTTCTGTCATCTGATCTAATAAACCAATAGCAGCGACTGGCAAAGCAAAGAATAATCAGGCGGGCTTATCTGTTAAAAGAGCCCCCAAGTTGGCAAAAAGGAAAATATTTTCATGGCAGTCTTGGCTAGGAAGTAATTACGGATCTTGTTTCTTTCCAGGAACAACATAGCAGCATCCTACAGAATCAGGATGGTTTATGGGCTTGTCGGAAATATCAAGGTGCACCCACAACTAAGACATAAGCTCATTTTAATTTGACAAGCCATCCTCTACTTTCACCTTCATTTCCTTGAAATAAATCACCATATAGTGCCTTTGATATATGAAGAGAAGAAATTAAAGTTCTTTTGGCAGTAAATGATACACAGGCAATGTATCTCTAGTAAATACTGAAGTCTCTTCTCAATCATCTACTGCATTCAGTGGGCAGGCGCATTGATGGAAAGATAATATGAGCAACTAGATGTTTTCATTCTGATTAGCAAAACTGGGCAGAACAGTGAAGATGTACCTGTCTTGGATATTTACGACTCTGTGACATACTGGGAAATGTATTACGCTGGGATTCTGTGGCATACACCAGCATCTGCCTGGATTTTGCCTGGGGTACTGACATTGTGTAAACAGATGCGTGTGTTCATGTCTTGATGCTTGGATTCTACAGGAGAGGCAAGAGTGCTCCATTTCTTTTCAAGCTACATGAACGTGTCCTAGATAAAACCTGGGAAACCTTGCCTGGGTGATGTGGCTTCGTTTTACATGGGCTATGTGAGCAGAGAGAACTGAATTGGCTAACGGTGGGCACAGAGTGGGCTGTTGGTTCAGCAACTTTTGTGCATCCTACCTCCTTGCATACATAAAGAGGCCCAGACTTCTGCTTTTTCAGGGACTCATTCAGGCATTCAGCAAGTGAAGTTCGAATGAGTTGAAACGTCTTCCTTCAACAGATGTTTCTACAAATTGTTTTACTGATACCACCACTTGGTAAGGGTTTTCTAACTCAATAGATGACTTAACTGCCTGTTGGGCTTCTATGTCTCTCCTAAATTACTTTGTATCTTCTTGCTTTCATTTAAGGCAGAGTTTGGGTCACCTTTATGTAGGAGTGGACAGTCAGGCCAAACTCTGCTTTTCTCCTACCTTGTTATCAATAAATTCACCCTCTGGAGCTCCAAGAGACTAAATCGATACTGCAAGCTTCCCCCTCTAGAGATGAGCTGAACTAGAATCCATTTCCTATTTCTTCTCTCTCTCTCTTTTTTTTTTTGAGATGGAGTCTTGCTCTGTTGCCCAGGCTGGAGTGCAGTGGTGTGATCTTGGCTCACCACAATCTCCACCTCCTGAGTTCAAGCAATTCTCCTGCCTCAGCCTCCCAAGTATTTTGTATTTTTAGTAGAGATGGGGTTTCACTCTGCTGACCAAGCTGGTCTTGAACTCCTGACCTCGTAATCCACTTGCCTTGGCCTCCCGAAGTGCTGGGATTACAGGCGTGAGCCACCATGCCTGGCCTCCACTTCCTATTTCTGAACAAGACAGGTGCTATCATCACAGTGTCACGGAGTAGGTTAGCTTCAAAATGCTTGTTGAAACTTTTTTCCTTTCTTGCTTTTGGCTTTGTAATATATTAATACTTTAAAGCTCTTTGTTTCCCTCCCTTCTTATCAGACACTTCCTTGCATTGCTATCCCTCTAATTATATGCTTTCTTAGAAGTGTCAGGGGCTAATCTTGAGATACACCAGGCATGGAGACCTAGCTGTGAAATTCCAGAGGTCTCCTTAAGGCTGTTAGTGTACAACCTGGCCGTGGTTGAGATGATGCCAGCACGCACTCCAAGTGAGCTGTGACTCAAGATGGCCACTGTAACAAGACACACAGACCTTGGACCCAGCGCCATCCCACAGGCCATTCATTTCAAGTTCCCCTTTGTAAACCCCTCTCCTCAGCCTAATGTTTGGAATGGCCTTTTAAGGGCATGAGCCTGGCCATTCCACAGCTTCTAGCACTGGAATAAAATTGCTTCCTTTCAGCACAGCTCACTTCTTGAGTTTTTGACCTCTGAGTAGATGGACTTGCAGCTGGACTTGCATTTAGTTATGACAGGAAACTATCCCAAGTGACACTGCAAAGCTGCCCAATTTTAAAGTCACTTTATACTCTGCCTCCTGGGTTCAAGTGATTATCCTGCCTCAGCCTCCCAAGTAGCTGGAATTACAGGTGACCACCACCACAACTGGCTTATTTTTTTGTATTTTTAGTAGAAACAGGGTTTCACTATGTTGACCAGGCTGCTCTTGAACTTCTGACTTCATGATCTGCCCAGCTCAGCCTCCCAAAGTGCTAGGATTACAGGCATGAGCCACCATGACCAGCTGACGTGTAATTATTAATTACTGTTAAGTGATCCTGTTGATGAAGTAACTGACTTTTTCTTTGGCTTCCTTATGTCCTTCATGCGTATTACATCAGTGATACCTTCTGAATTGCATTTTTCTGTTGCATGTTACCAGCATCTGAATAGTAGAATTAAAGTAATAACATACAAGGAGGTTGATATTGACCCATTGGTTATCCCTGGGGAGTGGGGTCAAATGTAGTGGAGAGTTTTATTTTCTATTTCTTACACTTCTGTATTGTTCATTTCCTTTTTACTACAAGCCGATGTCACATTTCCAATGACAAATAAAGAAAATGTTTTCACAAGGCAGACATGTAGTTGCAAGGATGGTTAAGTTGATAAATCCAGATCAGTTATGCATCTCGAGTTCCAGTTTCCTTTGAGCAAGAATTTAATTGAGCCAACGTCTAATTCCATATTTCTCCGTGCTTTCTTGGAGCCCTCCTTCCTCTAATAGAACGGCTGTGAGATCGACGGGGAATTACTTTTTTGAGTATCAAACTTCAGGGAGTGGAAAAGAGCCATTTCTGTATCTGAATGTATTTGTTATACATTTTCAGAAATGAATCAAAAAACGCTGAACATGTAATTTTTTTTGCTAGTGTTTGAGTGATTGTTAAATAACAATCCCCTTGAAAATTTAACATTTGCTGTTGGTGCTGAATATTTGTGTACTTCTGCAGTGCTGTCTATTATACCCAATAAAAGATGTATACACAAGGAGATGTAAAGGCATGCCACTGCCGGGGTGACCTTAAACTTGAAAGAAGAGCAAAACTAAGAAACTAAACCAACAAACGAATTAATGAGAGACTGTAAGCCGATCTTCGTGCAAATCATCTTGAACATATTTTGGTCAAAATGCTTTTAGGACAATCACGTAGATGGGAGGAATGCAAGTCATTAGGAGGCAATGAATGTTCTGGAAAATGTTTTATTCAATGAGTACATTAATTAGACTCTGCTGGGTAGGTCGTAGAAACCAGTCGACTCTGCCGAGATCATGTGCTTATTCCTGCTAGGGAGGTGAACTTCCTACTCACTGACTGACCAGGTTGCATCCGGTGACCATGACGGTGTGGGGAGGGGCGTCATAATGAACAACCCCATGAGGATGAGATGGAGGGGAAGAGGGGTTGTTCTCAAAAACGTCACTGGATGGACAAACCACAGTCCCCACAGCGGAGGGCCACCTGCCTAGGGTCTGGTACATTTATCAGCACCTAGGAAGACTGCCTAAAGGGAATTACATTTAGACATTGGATAATTAGGTGGATATATATCCTTCTAATTTCCAGTCTAGTGAAGCACTTGCAAAAAAAATCACTTAGTCGTAAATGACCTAGCAAACCAAGAAAAAATATTGCTCAAATCACATCCTGTGACAGATTTGTTAGAAATGCATAAAGGCGGGGCATGGTGGCTAATGCTTGTAATCCTAGCACTTTGGGAGGCCGAGGCAGGCGGATCATGAGGTCAGGAGATCAAGAGCATCCTGGCTAACATGGTGAAACCCTGTCTCTACTAAAAATACTAAAAATTAGCTGGGCATGGTGGCACGCGCCTGTAGTCCCAGCTACTCAGAAGGCTGAGGCAGGAGAACCATTTGAACTTGGGAGGTGGAGGTTGCAGTGGGCCAAGATCGTACCACTGCACTCTGGTCTGGGTGACAGAAGAGACTTTCGGACATCTTGACAGTCATTGCCTCAAAAATCTTTTTGACTCCAGTGAAACTGAGCCAGTGAAATCTCCCTTATCTAAACTAACTTATTTCATTGCAGGTAAAAATTTGGATCTGTCATGAAATACTTAATTATAATTAGGATGATGATGATCAATGCATATCCTTTACAAAATAATGGCTATTTTCCAGGAAACTGTGAAGCTTATCACATATGTTTTCTTATGTAATTTCTTTCTTTCTTTCTTTTTTTTTGAGACAGGCTCTCTTGTTGCTCAGGCTAGAGTACAATGGCTCGATCTCAGCTCACTCCAACCTCTGCCTCCCAGGCTCAAGCGATTCTCATGCCTCAGACTCCCAAGTAGCTGGGATTACAGGTGTGCATCATCATGCCCAGCTAATTTTTATATTTTCAGTACAGATGGGGTTTCACCATGTTGGCCAGGGTCTCGAACTCCTGACATCAGGTGATCCCCTGCCTCAGCACTCCCAAAGTGCTGGGATTACAGGTGTAAGCCACTGTGCTTGGCTTCCATTTTCTTACATAATTTCTACAAAAATGCTATAAGTTTTAAAATCCTCACTTTTATAGATAGGTTTGAAGGAAGCACATTCATCACATTAGGTCATGAATTGGGGTTCAAACCAGATTTGCCTGTTTCTACAGCCTGTCCTCTCACTTGCTCTACTGTATTGACCCTGTTTGAGCTGCAGTATGCCTGTGTCAATGAAGGGGGATGAGAGGCTGCAGCAATTATTCACAGAGCTGAGCATGGGGGTGGGGTGGAGAGTGGCTCTTTTTGGAAAGGGAGATGATTTGACATCTTAGATGATGTAGGGATTCATTTTTCAACTAAATCATTCACTTAGTTATTTTCATTCAGGTTATTTGTATTCATTAAAATTTTCATCTAGCAAGGTAACTACTTTTAATTTCCATTATGTAAAATAAACTTTTTTTTTTTCAAGACGGAGTCTCACTCTGTCACCCAGGCTGGAGTGCAGTGGCGTGATCTCAGCTCACTGCAGCCTCCGCCTTCCTGGTTCAAGCAATTTTCCTGCCTCAGCCTCCCTAGTAGCTGTGACCGCAGGGGTAAGCTGCCATGCCCGGCTATTTTTTTTTTTTTTTTGTATTTTTAGTGGAGACGGGGTCTCATCGTGTTGGTCAGGATGGTCTTGATCTCCTGCTCTCGTGATCTGCCGGCCTTGGCCTCCAAAGTGCTGGGATTACAGGGGTGAGCCACCACGCCCTGCCTGTAAACATAATTTTTATTAAGTGGGTTGTATCCTGAATGAAACGCGGCATCTTTCACTGTTGATTGCTCCATTTAAGTTTTTGGAGGGTAAAAAAATAACAGGGCATTTGTATAGTGCTTCGTAATTAGTTGAGCATTTTCCAATTCATTGCCTGCAATGTAACGAGGCAGATATTGGTCCCTCTATTTCATTGATGAGAAAACAGATTTAGAGAGTTGTGTGACATTTTCTAAATCTTCAGACTCATACCTTATGCTCTGTTCCTTACAGTTGTTTAAAAAGCAATTGCATGGTGGTGGTAGAAAGGTGAGCCGAGTTGTACTGTAATGAAGTAGAGATGAGCATTGACAACGAGAGTAAACTGCCAGGTGCAAGAAGTATAATGCGATCATTCAAAGCTATTCACAATTTTATAGGACAGGGGTTCTCACCCGATTTTTCAGCTGTAGAATGGGTGTCGCCACCACCATTTTCTGCAGCACATTTGTGTTGATGGTTATTTCTTTTTCTCTTTTCTTCTGTTAATGTGGGGAATATCATTGATCAGTTTTCTGATTTTAACTCAATCTTGCATTCCCAGAAGAAACCCAACTTCATGGTTATATAGTCTTACATGTTGCTAGATTTGATTCACTATTATTCTATGTATTGTTTTGCACCCATGTATAAGAGAATTGCTGTAATTTTTTTTTTTATAGTAATGTGCTTTTTGGGATTTAGTATCCAAGCTGTGTTGCTGTCTTGCTGCTATGAAAAGAGTTGTCGGCTGGGCACGGTGGCTCACGCCTGTAATCCCAGCACTTTGGGAGGCCAAGGCGGGTGGATCACGAGGTCAAGAGATCGACACCATCCTGGTCACCAAGGTGAAACCCCGTCTCTACTAAAAATACACAAAATTAGCTGGGCATGGTGGCGCGCGCCTGTAATCCCAGCTACTCAGGAGGCGGAGGCAGGAGAATTGCCTGAACCTAGGAGGCGGAGGTTGCGGTGAGCTGAGTTCGTGCCATTGCACTCCAGCCTGGGTAACAAGAGCGATACTCCGTCTCAAAAAAAAAAAAAAAAAAAGAAGAGTTGTCATTTCAACCTTTCTTTTTAAAAAATGCTCTGTAAGATTTCATGAAAGATTGATGTTATTTTTCCCTTAAACAGTAGGAAGAATACACTAGTGAAGTCATCTGGGCCTGCAGTCTTCTTTTGGAAAAGATTTTAAATGATGAATTAAATTCTTTACGTGCATATATTAGTAATAGCCCTCAACTTTTCTATTTCTTCTTGTGTCAGTTTTGCTAATTTGTGTTTTTCAAGTCATGTTTTGGTTAGGGTTCTCCAAAGAGACAGAACTGATGGGAGATGTGTATATGCACACGTATGTGTACACATGTGCATGCAGGCATGCAGAAGAAGGGAGTGATTAGGGGTATTTGCTCATGTGGTTAATGAGGCTGAAGCTGTACCTGCAAGCTGGAGAACCAGGGAAGCCAGGAGCATAGCTCAGTCCAAATCTAGAGGCCTCAGAACCAAGGAAACCAATTGTGTAGCTCTTAGTCTGATGGTGAAGGTCCAAGAGTTCTGGAGACACTGGTGCAATCCACAGAGTTCAAAAGCCAGAGAACCTGGAGTTCTGATGTCCAAGGTCAGGAGAAGAAAGGCATCCTGGCTCCAGCAGGAGAACAAGTAAAAATTTGTTCTTCCTTCACCTTTTTGTTACACCTCTGGGCTCCCAGCCAAGTGGATGATATCCATCCACATTGAGGGTGGATCTTCCCCATTCAGTCCCCTGACTCATATGCCAGTTTCCTGCAGAAACACCCCCATAGACACACTTGAAGCAGCCCAATATTTCCAATCAAATGCCCAACCACTCAGGTTTCCCTTTCAGCAGAAGAGCAATGGGCTTAGTGGCTACTCAAAAACTGAAAATAATTAATGTAATAATTGAGGACAAATGACACTTTGCCAGCTATCTGGGTACCCCTTAATCCAGGCAAGTTTGGCACCCCATCACTATTCATTTTATTTAAAATTTCTAAGTAATGGTATGAAGTTGCTTATAACATCTTCTTATTATCTTTTTAATACCCCTAAGGTCTTGAAAGCTGACTGTCTTTCCATTCTTCACATTTGTAGTTATTTCTCTTTTTATTTTAATCAAAATTACCAGTGTTGAATCAGTCTTGTACGTCTTTTCAAAAACATCATTTGTTGGCTTTTGTGATTTTTTCTCTAATATGAAATTTTTCTTATTTTATTAATTTATGTTCTTATTTTAATTGCTTTCTTCTTTCTTTCTTTCTTTCTGAGACAGAGTCTTGCTCTCTTGCGCAGGCTGGAGTGCAGTGGCATGATCACAGCTCACTGCAGCCTTAACCTCCCGGGCTCAAGCAATCCTCCTGCCTCAGCCTCCTGATTAGCTGGGACAACAGGCACACACTACCAGACATAGCTAATTCTTCTTTTTTTTTGTAGGGACAAGGTTTCACCATGTTGGCCAGGTTGGCCTCGAACTCCTGGGCTCAAGCAATCCACTATCTTGGCTTTCCAAAGTGCTGGGATTATAGGTATAAGCCACAGCACTTGGTTTTAATTGCTTTCTTCTTTCTATTATTTGTCAGTTTAATATTATGTTATTTTATTTTAGTTTCTTGTGATACATTCTTATATCACTAATTTTTCTTTGTTTTTGTATAATATATATAAAATATTTTTAAGCTAATGACAATGAAAATATGAATTATTGTACAATAATTTCTACTTTCAAAATATTGTACATATTTTCTACATTCTTCTGTATTGTACAATAAACAAGAGAGTAGATATGACTTCAGCTGCTTAAAGGAAACTTACCAACTATATGTGTGTGTGTGTGTGTGTGTGTGTGTGTTTATGTATATATATATATATACACACACACATATATATGCATTATGAAAAAAGAAAGTAGAAAATATGTATGATATTTTGAAAGAAAGTAGAAATTATTGTATAATAGTTCATATTTTCACTGTCATTAGCTTAAAAATATTTTCTAACTTCTGTTATAAGTTTTTCTTTGATCCATGGGTTATATAGAAAATAATTTCTTGGTCTGAAACATTTGGGAATCTTCTAAATTATCTTTTTTGTTAGTGATGTCTACATTAATTTCACTGTAGTAAAAGAACAGGTTCTAGATCATTCAATCCTTTGATATTTATTGAGTTTTTAAAGTGACCATCATATAATCAATTTTTGTTAAATGTTCTACATACATTTTATTTTTATTTTTATTTTTTTGAGGCGAAGTCTCTCTCTGTCACCAGGCTAGAGTGCAGTGGTGTGATCTTGGCTCACTGCAACCTCCGCCTCCTGGGTTTAAGCGATTCTCCTGTTTCAGCCTCCTGAGTAGCTGGGACTATAGGCACACACTGCAACACTCAGCTAATTTTTGTATTTTTGGTAGAGATGGGGTTTCACCATGTTGGCCAGGATGGCCTCAATCTCTTGACCTCGTGGGCTCCCAAAGTGTTGGGATTGCAAGGGTGAGCCACTGTGCCCAGCCTTCTGCATATATTTTAAAAGAAAGTTCATTCTACACTTACTAAGTGCAGTGTTATAACCATATGTAGAGTGGGTTAAGTTTGTCAATTATATTGTCAAATGTTTCATATCTCTGCGTCTTTTTGTCTGACTCTTTAATCATTTACTGAGAGAGAAACATTAAAATCTCCCAGTCTGTGAATTTTTTTTCTTTTTTTACTTTTGGAGTTATGTTGCTAGGTGAAGTAATTTAAAATTATTTTATCTCCCTGGAGGATCAACTCTTTTATAATCTTTAAATGTCTTTCTTTATTTCTATTAATGCTATTCATCTAATTTGCTTGATATTAGTATAGCTGTACTTGCTCTATTTTGGTTGATGCTTATATGATACATCTTTTCCAATCATTTTACTTCCAACATCTTTGTGTACTTAAATTTTCCATGTTTAAATATGCGAGCATAATACAGTTGTTTTAAAAAACGTCGTCTATTAATCTTTGCCTTTTAACTGAATAATTTTGTAACATACATATTGTAATGACTAGTTCAGCTCGTTTATACTCAATGTTATTGTGACCATATTTGGGTCATAGATTTAAATATAGCGTATTACTATCTGTATTCAAATATATCTGTATTCTGTTCTACCTCTTTTCTGTTTGTTATTTTTGTTATTCTGGCTGTTTTAGATATGGAAACCTTCTGATTTTAGCCACATCTTCACTTCTACTTCAGAGTTGCCTCATGCATGCCAGTTCCTAAGACTTTCTGGGAACAAGCTAGTGGTATAAACTAGAAATAATAATAATAATAAGGTTTTTATTGTCTCATTTCCTCTCTCTAATAGGCAGTTATGATTACATGCTTTTATTATCCTTCTGGTTTTAGAAATTAAAATATGCATCCTTGGCATTTTAGAGACTGCTACAAATTAGCTCGTCTATATTTTCTATCTTTTAATCTTTGTGTGCTCAGGGAGAATATTTTATTTAAATCTCCCTTGTTTTTCACTAGTTTTCTCTTAGATTTATTCTGCTCTTAAACCTTTCTATGTAATTCCTTACTGTAGTTATTGTATTCTCAGTAGTAAAATTTTATTATTATTATTTTTTTAGACAGAGTCTTGTTCTGTTGCCCAGGCTGGAGTGCAGTGGCATAATCTTGGCTCACCGCAACCTTCACTGCCTGGGTTCAAGTGATTCTCCTGCCTCAGCCTCACGAGTAGCTGGGACTACAGGTATGTGCCACTGTGTCTGGCAATTTTGTTGCTGTTGTTGTTGTATTTTAGTGGAGACGGAGTTTCACCATGCTGGCCAGGCTGGTCTCGATCTCCTGACCTCAGGCGATCTGCCTGCCTATGCCTCCCAAAGTGCTGGGGTTACAGGCATGAGCCACCATGCCTGGCCTGATTGTTTATTTGAAATAAATTTCTGTTTCCTAGTGAAACTATTGTCATCTGTTTCACTGAACACATTAATCGGTTATTTAAAAATCCTTATTTACTTATGCTGTATCTATTTGTATTTACTTATTATCAATTTTTAATAATTTTTATGGAATGCAAATATTGGATATAAAAAACTTAAGAGTGCTTGGATGATAGCTCTCTCTAGAAAGGATTTCACTTTCTTCTGGCAGTTATAGGAGTGACAGATCACTCTGATCCAATCAGGGACTGAGTTGATTTGAGGCTGTTTCTGTCTTTGTGAGATCTGCTCTATTTTTATTTTGCCTTTACTCCTAGGGCACACCCAGGGATGTTAGCAAGGCTGGCCTTCCCTGGCTGGCCTTGAATTCCAGTTTGTATTTTTTCAACACAACAGGGCTGCTGAAACTTTTTATTTTTGAGTCTTTTGGTTGCTGCTTTATGCTTAGCTTTTCAGTCTAGAGGAGTATTAGACTAGATCCTGTGCAAGCCTTCAGTCTAGAGGAGTATTAGACTGGATCCCGTACGAGCCTTCAGTCTAGAGGAGTATTAGACTGGATCCCGTACAAGCCTTCAGTCTAGAGGAGTATTAGACTAGATCCTGTACGAGCCTTCAGTCTAGAGGAGTATTAGACTGGATCC
>CM052661.1:5403054-5422521 GCA_028533165.1 Leontopithecus rosalia | reverse complement strand
TCCGCAGCTCTCAGTTCAGGCACACAGGGGGATCCGCAGGTCTCAGTCCAGGCACACAGGGGGATCCGCAGGTCTCAGTCCAGGCACACAGGAGGGTCCGCAGCTGTCAACCCAGGCACACAGGGGGATCCGCAGCTCTCAGTCCAGGCTCACAGGAGGGTCTGCTCGTCTCATTCCAGGCTCACAGCGGGGTCCGCAGGTCTCAGTTCAGGCTCACAGGATGGTCTGCAGCTGTCAGTCCAGGCTCACAGGGAGGTCCGCAGCTGTCAGTCCAGGCACACAGGAGGGTCCGCAGGTCTCAGTTCAGGCTCATAGGAGGGTCTGCAGCTGTCAGTCCTGGCTCACAGCGGGGTCTGCAGGTCTCAGTCCAGGCTCGCAGGAGGGTTTGCAGCTGTCAGTCCAGGCTCACAGGAGGGTCCGCAGGTCTCAGCCCAGGCTTACAGGAGGGTTCGCACGTCTCAGTCCAGACTCACAGGAGGGTCTGCAAGTGTCATTGCAGGCTCACAGGAGGGTCTACAGCTCACAGGGGGGTCTACAGCTCACAGGAGGGTCTGCAGCTCTCAGTCCAGGCTCACAGGAGGGGTCCACAGCACGGAAGAATCATGGTGTCCTGGTTCCTACATGGGTAGTGGGCAGTGGGACGTGAGGACAAGAAGGAAGGTGCAGGCTCTCTTCTCCTGTGTCTACTCTCTTCATCAGGGCTGACCATCCTTCCCTTGAACTGTTGAAAATGCCTCTTCACCATCAGGCCACTACTTGTTGCTCCTGATTATAATTCCATCTGTTCAAAGAAGTGCTTCCCTCCCTCCGTCCCTCCCTCCCTCCCTCCCTCCCTTCCTTCCTTTTGACGGAGTTTCACTCTGTCGCCCAAGCTGGAGTGCAGTGGCACAATCTTGGCTCACCGCAACCTCTGCCTCCCGGGTTCTAACAATTCTCCTGACTCAGCCTCCCGAGTAGCTGGGATTACGGGCGCATGCCGCCATCATGCCCGGCTAATTTTTTGTATTTTAGTAGAGACGGGTTTTCGCTGTGTTGCCCAGGCAGGTCTCACACTCCTGAGCTCAGGCCGTCCACCTGTTTTGGCTTCCCAAAGTGCTAGGATTACAGGTGTGAGCCACCGCATCCGGCCAAGGAATTGCCTTTCTAATTGGCAGGTGTGATCAGGTGTCCACAGGGACCATTCTGCGGGCATTGGCGTCACTACAGTGATTGATGATTGATTGGCTGATGTTTTATGCCCTTTCTTCTGTGCCACATTCATGTATGTCTCTTGTGTTCTGAAAGCTCCTTTGATGAGGAGAGAGATCTGATAGCACAAGTCCCTTGCTTTGAAAGCTTTAAGGGTATATCTGCTTAGGGATTGATGGCACATGTACCTGTGTGGCATTCTAGACCTCTCCTAATGTCTACTGACACCATCTCTTAGCCTCACAGCTCACCTTCTCAAACCTCACCCCCAGGCTGAGCTATGTTAGGCACTGAGCCATGCTTAGTGCATGCAGCCTTCCTCCCCTCTCCCCTCATTGCTAAGTGGGTCTTTCTGTTTGGAATGCATTCCCAACCCTCCCCTACATAATGCTCTTCTTCAGTTTTTGGAACCCAGTACCTCCTTTGTGACGCTTTTGTTTGACCACTGATCTCACAGAAAAGCCTCTTGCTTCCTGCTGTTTCCCCATGCTCTGGTGGAATTTTATTGATTGCGGTTCTGTTTCTCATTACAATGTAGTCACTGGGTGTGCTTATGTGTTCAGGTCTTCAGGAGGACTGTGAAGGTGAGAAATGTGTCTTCTTCACCTGAGGATGTCATAGGGCAGATTCAATCTTGTACAAAACCATAAGTAGTTTCAGTTTCCTTATTCAAATTGTATGGCCTGAAATTAGAATATAACATAACTACCTCATTTGACCCACAAGAAGAGCTTAAAAACATTAATGGGATGAATGGATGAGAACACGGTGATGAAGATTTTGGAGGAGGGATTTGTATCATGTACCTTCGGGGAGGCTGTGAAGCTAGGGCCGGGGACTCATAGGACCAAGAGGAATCATGAGTTCCCACTCTTCCTTCTGCTTCCAGACCTCCAGGAAGCAGAGATGTCGCCTGCGATGCTAGTTGCAGCTCTTTAGGTGCAGGGGCAGAAAATCCAGCTCAGGCTTGCTAAAGGGAAGAAAACAAAAAGTGCTGGAACTCAGAGGTCCTTGCAGTAGTGGCAGTCAAGCCCCAGTGCTTGAACAATTCCTGAGATCCTCCTTTGTCCTCCCTCTTACCTCAGCCATGTGTCTCTGGACATGTGCTTCCTTCTCAGGTTCCATGTAGAGCCCCTGGCAGCTCATGGTTTTAAAGCTTGCAGCTTCAGGAAAGGGAGCGTCTCTTTGCCGGTATCTCCAGAAATCTCAGGAATGGGTCTTATTGGCCTAATTACGGTCAACTGTCTGTTCCTGAGTGGCCGCTGTGTATGGGGAGAAAGTAGGCAAATTGGTCAAGCTTGGAACGTGGAACCATCCCTGGGGATCCACTGGGGCCAGAGTGTTTAAGCCATAGAAAGGAAGACTAGGGTAGGAGAATGTGACAGTTAATCGTATGTGTCAACTCAGCTGGGCTAAGCGATGCCCAGATGGCTGGCAAACCATTGCTTCTGAGTGTGTCTGTGAGGGTGTTTCCAGAAGAGAGTAGCATTTGCATCAGTAGACAGAGTGAAGAAGACCCACTGTCACCAGTGTGGGCCTCATCCATTCTCTTGAGGGTTTAAAAGCAGAAGCGGGAATTTACTCTCTCTATCTGAGCTGGGACATCCATCTTCTTTTTCCCTTGGATGTTGGAGCTCCTGATTTCTGTTCCTTCAGACTCTAGGACTCACAGCCATGGCTCCCCCAGGCCTCAGGCCTTGGGACTTGGACTGAATTATACCACTGGCTCTCCTGGGCTTCATCATGGGGTGTCACAGCCTCCACAATCATGTGAGCCAGTTCTCATAATAAATTGCCTCCTCTGTGCCTTTATGGGCTCCTTTTTCTCTGGAGAACTCTCATGGGGGAGGCATATTATAAAAGGAATAATCACAAAAGTCAGCAAGTCAGGGGCACAAAAAAGTAGTGGATGTCAAACCAGAGGCAGGCACATGAAGGGTGGCTATAGAAATAGCTGCAAAGTGGAGAACCTCCACCTCCTGTGTGGAGGTTGCAGTGAGCTGAGATCGTGCCACTGCACTCAAACCTGGGAGACAGCAAAAATCCATCTTAAAAAAAAAATAGAGAAATAGCTGCAAAGCCAGGTGTGGTAGCTCACGTGAGCCTGTAATCTCAGCACTTTGGGAGGCTAAGGAGTGCAGATCACCTGAGGTCAGGAGTTTGTGACCTGCCTGGCCAATGTGTTGAAACCCTGTCTCTGCTAAAAATACAAAAATTAACCAGGTATGGTGGTGGGCATCTGTAATCCTAGCTATTCCGGAGGCTGAGGCAGGAGAATCGCTTGAATCCAGGAAGCAGAGGTTGCAGTGAGCTGCGATTCTGCCATTGCACTCCAGGCTGGGTGACAAAAGCAAGACTCCACACACACACACACACACACACACACACACACACACACACACAATTGCAAATAGACATGGCAATAAGGTAGAAAGAGGAAAATATCATGGTCTGCAGGCATTACCATGATACATTTCAGTTGCCTCCAAACAAAAGACAAAACCCAAAAAAGCAGCCATCTTAACACTTAAGCACGGTAGCTGGAAATACACTTTGCATCGACAGTCAGCATCAGCAAGAACATCAGCCTTAAGGGGGCACTTTTGGAGTGGGAGGGGTTTCCGAAGGAGCAAGCAAGGAAGATCATTCTAACAAAACGCCCCGCTTCCGCTGGGTCTGTGTTACAGCTGCAACCTTGAGCTTCTCCCGTCCCTGAGCTGCATGACCTGCCCTGTGTATCAATGGTAACCTCTTTGTCTGAAATCGTAACACATGTTGCCCTGGGCGGTTATGATAATGGAGTTTAAATTGGTGGATATAGATGCTATAATTTTCACTAGGTTGTTATCCTTGTGTGGAAGTTTAAAGAATCCATTAAAGGCACATTTCAGGGTCTATGCAGGAAGAAGGAGAAGACTGCGGATGCTCTGATTTATCTTGGCTGTCACACCAGCTTCTCCCCACCTCAATCCATCTTTTCCACCGTGGAGAGAGCCGTCTTTCTCAAACCCCAATCTGATCACGTTGCTTTCCTGCTTAAAATCTCCTGATGGCTTTCAACTGCCATCAGACTTAGGTAAAGTCCAGAATCCTGGGTGAGGCTGTCAAAGCTTTCTTTTATTTGGCCACATTTTCTCTGTGCTTTCTACTCCAGCCCCAGCTATAGACACAAAGCCATTTCCCACAACGTTCACCTCCCGCGGGCCTCTGAGCTTTGCTCCTGCTGTTCTTCCATCTGGGAAGCCCCCTCCTCATCTTTTCTCTCTATGGCTAACCCTTGTCAACTAGGAGACCCTCACTCTATTCAGCCTCCTAGGACACCCACGGCGGAATTCACGTTTTCCCCACTCATGCTGCAAGGATCACCAGACTTACCCTGAGGGGATTGGCACCTCCCTGGCAAACGGGAGCCCTTTACAACATCCTTTTTTGCTTGGTCTTTTGTGTCTCAATTACCTGCACAATAACTAGCACCTACTAAGCACTCAATGCAGGTGTGGAATCAATAAACTTCAAGATTAACAGTGCAATATACCTTATAGGATTGGTGTGGTGGCTCACACCTGTAATCCCAGTACTTCGGGAGGCTGAGGTGCGTGGATCACCTGAGGTCAGGAGTTTGAGACCAACCTGAGCAATATGGTGAAACCCCATCTCTACTAAAAATACCAACATTAGCTGGGCATGGTGGTGTGCGCCTGTATTCCCAGCTACTCTGGTGGCTGAGACAGGAGAATCACTTGAACCTGGGAGGCAGAGGTTGCAGTGAGCTGAGATTGCGTCACTGTACTCCAGCCTGGATGACAGAGCAAGATTCCATCTCAATGAATGATGGATGAATGGATGGATGGATGAAGAGTTACCTTTCAGGTACCTACCCCGACCCCTCCCTACCTCTGCCACTGCCAGTAGGGTCTGTAGATAGCAGGAGAGTCTTCCTTTTCTCACCCTCCTCTTTCTTCCCCGTTCTCCATCACCCAGCCCAAGTGCCTGGTGATGACCAGCACAAGGTGAGGGACTGGGAGAAGGTGAGCAGTGGTTCAGAGTGGAGACAGCTCTGCCTTGGGGAGAGAGGGTGAGACAGGCTCCAGTCGAATAGCAAGTCAACTACCTGGATAATAAAGGGGAGAGCTTGAGGCTTTGGGGTCAGGCATCTGGGCTCTAATCCTGATTTCACCAGCTGAGGAAACTTGGACAAATCAAATTCTCTGCCCTCAGTATTCTTGTCTAAATGATAATAATACTGATAGTACCCCCTCCCCCAACAAGGTGGTTGTGATATTGAATGTTCAGATAGCCTGGAGCTGGGAGTTAGGAGTTCTGGATACCTCTCTCTCTCTCTTTCATGCTCTCTCATCTCTCTCTCTGCCTCCCTCTCTCCCTTTCTCACCAACTATCTGTCTCTTTCTCTTCCTTTACTCCCTCTTTCGACATCTCTTTCTTTCTTTTTTTTTTTAAGATGGGGTTTCACCATGATGGCCTGGCTGGTCTTGAACTCCTGACCTCAGGTGATCCACCCACCTTGGCCTCCCAAAGTGCTGGGATTTACGCCCGGCCCTCTCTACATCTCTTTCTACCTCCCTCCTTCCCCCATTGTGGATTCCCTCTTTTTCTTCCTTTTCTTCTCTCCCTCCCTTTGTTTCCTCTGTCCCTCTCCCTCCATCTTTCTCTTCCTATTTCTCTCATCTCTTCCTTTATCTCTTTGCCTCTCTCTCTTGCCTTTCTCTCTCTTTCCGTTCCTCTACACTAAGCTTGTTCACATTGCAGCCCAGGATGGCTTTGAATGAGGACCAACACAAACCTGTAAACTTTTAAAACATTATGAAAGTTTTCTGTAATTTTTAAATTTAGCTCATCAGCTGTCATTGGTGTCGGTGCATTTTATGTATAGCTCAAGACAATTCTTCCAATATGGCCCAGGGAAGCGAAAAGATTGGGCACACCTACCTGAGCTTACACACTCCTGGAATGACATTTCAATCCACACACGTGCTTTTCTCTCTTTCCTGTTTTGCAGGCTCTTGGGAGACAGCACTGTCTTTGCCTTTCTGCTTGTGTTTTGTTTCATTCAGTCCTGTGTCCCCAGGGTCTAGCACCGGGCCTTGCCCATGCCAGACAATGAATGTTTGCAGAGTCTGTGGCTGAATAAATGTATGAGTGCCTTCGGCCAAGTTATATGTAACTTAAACTGCACTTGAAAGGCTGAGGTAGGTGCAGGAAGGAGGCTGTGCCCTGTCCCAGGAAATAGGGGTAGAAAACCAGACACTGGGGACCCTTAGTGCTGCCCTACTTAGGGGGACCTTGTAGTGCTTGATGTTGGAATTACTGACTTTGTTAGAAGAGGCTGCTGTGCCAGAGAAGGAGCTGGTCACTGAGCTCCAGGGAATAGACCTACCAAGGCCAGAGTTCAGTTGTGAGGGCCATAGGTCGGGATCTAGGAGGACAGATAAAGGAGGAGTGCAGCCTGAGATTTTTTTTTTTTTTTTTTTTGAGACGGAGTTTCGCTCTTGTTACCCAGGCTGGAGTGCAATGGCGCGATCTCGGCTCACTGCAACCTCTGCCTCTGAGATTTAAGCGATTCCCCTGCCTCAGCCTCTCGAGCAGCTGGGATTATAGGCACATGCCACCACAACCTGATTTTTGTATTTTATTAGAGACGGGGTTTCACTATGTTGACCAGGATGGTCTTGATCTCCTCACCTCATGATCCACCCACCTTGGCCTCCCAAAGTGCTGAGATTACAGGCGTGAGCCACCACGCTGGGCCTATTACTGCTTTTTTTTTCTTTTTCTTTTTCTTTTTTTTTTTAAGGCAAGGTCTTGCTCTGTTGCTCAGGCTGGAGTGCAGTGGCACGATCATAATCCACTGCAGCCTCAACCTCCTGGGCTCAAGCTATCCTTCTGCCTTAGCCTCCTGAGTAGCTGGGACCACAGGCACAAGCTACTACGCCAAGTGAATCTGTTGTATTTTTGTAAAGACAGGGTTTTGCCATGTTGTCCAGGCTGGTCTCGAACTCCTGGGCTCAAGCAATCCTCTGGTTTTGGCCTTCCAAAGTGCATGAGCACATCCTTAGAGTTTTATTTTGATGTAACTTGTTGTAATGGACCGAATGATTGTGTCCCACAGATTCGTATTTCTCTCAAGGTGATGATAGTAGGAGCTGGGACCTTTGGGAGGTGACAAGGTCGTGAGAGGGGAACAGCCATGGATGGGGTTGGTGCCTCACAGAGCTCAAAACAGGCCTCAGAGAGTTCTCCCTTTTTCTTGTGCCCTGCGAGGCTACTGTGAAAAGTTGGCCCTCTGCAACCCCTGGAAGAATCCCCCGAAGAGGGCCTTCACCAGAACCCAGCCCTGCTGGCACCCTGATTTTGGCACTGCAGCCTCCAGACTGGTGAGAAGTGAATTTGAGGGGCGCATTTCTGTTGCTGACAAGCCACGCAGTGGATGGCGTCCTGAGATGACTGCGACACTCGTCTCGTGCACTCGCTTGCAACGTGGTTGGGCCCCACTGGTGTCTGCACTGTTTTGGAATGTTAAAGGTTTTAAGTGGGGAAAAAAGAGCTCTGAGGAAAGTACCCATCAGATTTTCCTCTACTCCATGGGTGATTCTGCCAAGACGCTGAATGTGTGAGGGCTGCAGTCACCTGATCCGTGAAAAGGAACAAAATCAGGGTGTCTCATCCACTTCACACTTTCAAGTCTTAGGATATTTGTGGGATGCTGGAAGCCCTTGGAAGGTAAACGCCAGTCTAAAACTAAAAGTGACCGGGCGTGGTGGCTCATGCCTGTAATCCCTCCACTTTGGGAGGCGGGTGTGTCACCTGAGGTGGGGAGTTCAAAAGCAGCCTGGCCAGCGTGGTGAAACCCCATCTCTACTAAAAATACACAAATTAGCATGGTGCAGTGGTGAGCGCCGATAATCCCAGCTACTTGGGAGGCTGGAACAGGAGAATTCCTTCAACCCCGGGAGGCTGAGGTCGCAGTGAGCTGAGAGTTCACCATTGCACTTTAGCCTGGGCAATAAGAGCGAAACTCCATCTAAAAATAAATAAATACATACATACATAAAATAAATAAATAAATAAAACTAAAAGCAAGTGTTAGAATCCTTGAGAAACTGCGCAGTTACCAAGTGGCTGCTTGCTGGTCCCTCTGTCTGCTGTCCTGATGTATTTCACAGGCACACAGGCAGGGCACCTGCGCCTGGTCCACTAGATCCCCCACTGGCCTCTGCTTGGGATTACTCTGTGCTCCTCCTGGAGATGAATGTGTTACACGTTGGAGGAGGAGCACAGATGGACAGACCCAGGACCTGCGGCCCCATCTTCTGACGACAGACATCACAGCACACTACTTGTCCTTAGTTGTAGCAAAAATGGCTTTCAACCTTCGGTGCACGTGTTGGAGGTATATACTGGGATGAGCATGAGGCACTTAGGCTATGATGACTTGGACGTTGGGAGCTACTGGGACGGAAGATCTCCAAGGCACTTTTTAGCTTCTGAGCTGCTTAAAAGGCAAATCTTCAATAGCAACTTTTCCATTAGTGGAATCCATAGTGGATTCCTATTACTGCCAACTGTGAGGACAATGTGTGACATTTGCATTGGAAATCGTTACATGCAACATGCTTCAGGAGGCTGGTACAGGTTGAGCATCCTTAATCCCCAAATCCTAAAACCATGATGCTCCAAAGTCTGAAAAGTGAGTTCTGCATGGAACTTGAAGGCCTGCCATGTAGTTGCTGCTGTTTAACAGCGAATGCGGGCATGCAGGCGGTGCTGCTGTGCTGTTTGGTGACCACAGACACTTCACTTTTTCACGGTCTTAATGGCATGCCACTTTTTATGGTTAAGTACTTATGTGTGATAAGTATAAGGAAGTGATTGCTTATGCGTCATACAAATTCAGAGGCAGGAATGACGTGATGCCACTCAAAGCTTGTGAAGTTTGTATACAATGTGCATGTCATCTCCTGCTTGAAACTGTTAAAAATATTGTATAGGCCAGGCGTGGTGGCTCACGCCTGTAATCCCAGCACTTTGGGAGGCTGAGGCGGGTGGATCACAAGATCAAGAGATCAAGAGATCAAGAGATGATGGTCAGGAGATCAAGACCATCCTGGCCAACATGGTAAAACCCTGTCTCTACCAAAAACACAAAAATTGGCTGGGTGTGGTGGCGTGCTCCTGTAGTCCCAGCTACTCAGGAGGCTGAGGCAGGAGAATTGCTTGAACCTGGGAGGCGGATGTTGCAGTGAGCCGAGACTGGGCCACTGCACTCCAGCCTTGCGACAGAGCAAGATTCCATCTCTAAAAAATAAAAAAAGTGTTGTATAAAGCTGTATTTAGGCTACGTGTATTAGGCACACATGAAACATAAATGAATTTTGTGTTTACACTTGGGTCCCATCCCCAATATCTTTTATTATGTCCATGTATAGTAATATTCCAAAATCCAGAAATATCTGAAATCTGAAATACTTCTGGTTCCAAACATTTTGGATAGCATGCAGTCAACCTATACCAACTTTCTTTTCCTTCCTTCCTCCCTCCCTTCCTTTCCCTTCTTTTCCCTTCCCTTCCTTTTCTCTTTTCCTCCTTCCTTCCTTTCTTTCTTTTTCTCTTTCTTTCTCTCTCTTTCTGTTTCCCTCCCTCCCTTTTTCCTTTCCCTTCTTCCTTCCTTCCTTCGTTCATTCCTTCCTTCCTTCCTTCTTTTCTTTCTGTCTTTTTTGATGGAGTCTGGCTCTCTTGTCTAGGCTGGAGTGCAGTGGGGTGATCTTGGCTCACTGAAACCCCCACTTCTCAGGTTCAGGCAATTCTCCTGCCTCAGCCTGCCGAGTAGCTGGGATTACAGGCATGTGCCATCACACCTGGCTAATCACACCTGCTTCGGCCTCCCAAAGTGTTGGATTACAGAGGTGTCACTGTGCCCTGCTCTGTACCGACTTTCAGTCCTCCAGGTAATGCATGAGGCAAGACATCTCTAGACTCTAACTGAATAGGTTGAGTATTTAAAAAATTTGAGACCATTTTGACAATGGGGAGCATCAGTTGGTTTGCACAGGTAAAGATACATGAAATCAAAACAGGTGGTTGTTAACAGGAGGGGACAGCCACCTGACCTTGCAGATGGTAGTGATTGTAACAAGGGACTTCAAAGTGCCAGGCGGAAATTCAGTCTTGTGAATGACACTGACGGTGATAGAAGGGTCCCCCTAGTGATGCTCTGTGCATTGAAGAAACTGCTTTTCATTCCATTAAAAAGTTCAACTTACCTGCAACCTAAGAAAATGAAATTTTCATGATTCTTACATTTCTTTTTAGTAAGTAACCCCTTTCATTCCTGTGGCCTTCAGAAGGAAAGCCTCGAGGCCATTTAGAGAGCGTTAGAGACACCAGTTAGTACCATGGCAAGGAACCATAATAAGCTCTGTGACTCTGGGCAAGTCTCTCAGCCTGTCTCTGTAGCCTCAGGCTTTGGGGATTGTAATAGCACCTAAATCGTGGCTTGATATGAGTGTTAAGTTAATTAAAACATGTTACATTTTTACATCGGTACTTGGCACATAGTAAGCACTCATAAATGTTAGGCACCATCATTCCAGACTTCTGGGAAAGGAGTTCTCTTTCACCTGTTAGCCAGTGGCAATGTAAGAACATTAAACTTCCAAAGACTCAAGTTTCACCCGTGTAAATGGGCAATAACAGTAATTCTCCTGCAAAATTACATGGGACTATGTTTGTTTGTAGAATACTTTGTGTGACCAGACAGAGGCAAAGTAATGTTATAGGTCTTTCTTCCTTCCTTCCTTCCTTCCTTCCTTCCTTCCTTCCTTCCTTCCTTCCTTCCTTCCTTCCTTCCTTTCTTTCTTTCTTTCTTTCTTTCTTTCTTTCTTTCTTTCTTTCTTTCTTTCTTTCTTTCTTTCTTTCTTTTCTTGCTTTCCTTCTTTCTTTCTTCTTTCTTTCTTTCTCTTTCTTCTTTCTTTCTTTCTTTTTCTTTCTCTCTCTCTTTCTTTCTTTTCTTTTTCTTTCTCTCTCTCTTTCTTTCCTTTCTTTCTTTCTTCCTTTCTCTCTCTTTCTTTCTTTCCTTTCTTTCTTTCTTCCTTTCTCTCTCTCTCTCTCTCTTTCTTTTTTTTGTGTGACAAAGTCTCACTCTGTCTCCCAGGCTGGAGTGAATGGGCATGATCTCTGCTCACTGCAACCTTCACTGTCTGGGTTCAAGCAATTCTCCTGCCTCAGCCTCCTGAGTAGCTGGGATTACAGGCACCCGTCACCATGTCCAGCTGATTTTTGTATTTTTAGTAGAGACGGGGTTTCACCATATTGGCCAGGCTGGTCTCAAACTCCTGACCTCAGGTGACCCACCTGCCTCTGCCTCCCAAAGTGCTGGGATTACAGGCATGAGCCTCTATGCCCAGCAGGTATTTCTATTATGGACTTAAAAATGGAGATTAAGGGAATTTTTCTCCTACAATGAAGACTATTTAACAAGCATTTAAAAAATGATAGCTATGTCTAATTAGGAAAGGAATAAACAGCCATTGTAGAAAAGTCAGAAAACACAGGAAAATACCTTAAACGGTTAAACAAGCTGGGCACAGTGGCTCATGCCTGTAATCCCGGCACTTTGGGAGGCCAAGGCGGGTGGATCATTTGAGGTCAGGAGTTCGAGACCAGCTTGGCCAACATGGTAAAACCACATCTCTGCTAAAAATACAAAAATTAGCTGGCGTGGTGGCAGACTCCTGTAATCCTAGCTACTCGGGAGGCTGAGGCAGGAGAATCACTTGAGCCTGGGAGGTGGAGGTTGCGGTGAGCGGAGATTGTGCCACTGCACTCCAGTCTGGGTGACAGAGTGAGATCCTGTCTCAATAAAATAAAACAAGACAAAAAAATGTTAAATGTTACTTGCTAATTCCAAACCTGAGGTATGTGCTGCTAATATTGCGTCCTCTGACCTTTTTCATATAAATGTGTGTATGTATGTGTCTATCACTCTATCCACATCTACAAAGGCATGAAGTTCCAGATGTACGTTAAAGAAACAGCCAATCCACTCCCTCAAGGCCTGGCATTCTCCTGGGAGAGAAGTGCTGGCAATATCAGGTAGCGAAAGAACAGTGGAAAGGTGTCTTCCACTTGTTAAGTAAGGTGAATTTTTTTTTTCTCTTTTCTAGATGGAGTCTTGCTCTGTCACCCAGGCTGGAGTGCACTGGTGCCATCTTGGCTCACTGCAACCTCTGCCTCCTGGGTTCAAGTGATTCTCCTGCCTCAGCCTCCTGAGTAACTGGGATTACAGGCACCTGCCACCACACCCGGATAATTTTTGTATTTTTAGTAGAAACAGCGTTTCTAGTCTCGGACTCCTGACCTCAGGTGATCCACCCACCTTGGCATCCCAAAGTGCTGGGATTACAGGCATGAGCCACGGTGCCTGACCAAGAAAGCAGAACTTTACAAAGAAGAGACAGAAACCTGGGGAGAGAGATGAAGACCCATAAGTTAGAGAAGGTGGGGCCGGGGGCTATCAGTGGATCCTCAAGGTCCATGTCCCCCTTCTTTCTTTTAGTAGTGCAGCTCTCTTTAGGGGACAAGTCACCTGAGGGCAAGGCTGGCCAGCCCACGTCCTAGAAGATGCATATGAGCAGAGGTGATGCATGCAAATTCCCGATCACCTCATTTAGAAAGGAGGATGCCCGCCCTTTACTCTGTTTGTTCCAGATCCTAGGAAGTGGCTGTGGTGCTGGGTGTGGGGGCAGCTTCACCAGGAGTGCCAGTGGATGTCTGCAGTAACAGCAGAGGACAGCGTGGGGCCCTGGGCAGGTGCAAGCATGAGCATAAACAGTGTCAGCAAACCAGGGGTGCTAGAATGAGCAGATGGCCCAGCCCACTGTGCAATCCACCTCCTGCCCACCTTCACCCACTCGGAGGGACAGGGTCCTCTGCAGCCAGCTGGGGCATTAGTCTCACGAGCAGGTAGCACCTGCCCCATGCCTTCCCTGGGAGAGGGGGTCATGCGAGGCCCACCTGGCTCTTCCTTGGGATTCTTGAATCTATCTATCTATCTATCTATCTATCTATCTATCTATCTATCTATCTATGTATATATATAGAGAGATGGACTCTTGCTCTGTTGCCTGGGCTGGAATGCAGTGTCATGATCTCGGCTCACTGAAACCTCTGCCTCCTGGGTTCAAGTGATTCTCCTGCCTCAGCCTCCCGAGTAGCGTGTACTACAGGCGCACGCCACCACACCTGGCTAATTTTTTTCTTTTTTGTATTTTTAGTAGAGACAGGGTTTCACCATGTTGGCCAGTCTGGTCTTGAACTCCTCACCTCAGACGATCTGCCTGCCTTGGCCTCCCAAAATGCTGGGATTACAGGTGTGAACCACTGCGCCAAGTAGAATCCATATTTTCTAAGGAGCTAGGGAGGTGGCTGTTTTCAGAGGCAAGCCTCCCCATGACATAGTAGGTTTTCTTGTTTATGAACCTCCTCCTGTCCTTGGCAGCCTTCAGCCTTGCCATCCTTAGCCAGCAGCCTAGTAGCAGGCTGGGCTGGGCTCACAGGTGGCAGCTTTCATTCCAGCTTCCTGTGTGGATGAAGCCCACGTCCCTAGGGGGTCAAGTGACAAAGTGAGACCAAATGAGCCCCCGGTGCCCCAGCCCAGCCACTGACCTCGATATAACAGTAAGCAGAGAAGTCGTCTCTCTATTTGTAAGCACAGTATTTGTGGACCTCTGTTTTGTAGAAGCTTAGCCCGTATCCTGCACACTGTCAGATGCTCCGTGGAGTCAGTGGCCTTCGACCTTGAGAAGTCTACAGTGGGCGGCATGGGGGGAAATCAGTGTAGAAAGAATTTTTCTGGTGGCGAGAGTTTATGAAAAAATACAGAAAGGTACCTTCATGGGACTCCTCATAACTCCAAAATACTTAGGAACCTTCTATGCTCAGAAGAGAACACAAATGGCTGTTAGAAATTCCTTGCAATGATGGTTCCAGTTGCTTCACTGTTTCCCAAGGGGGTAAGTGCCCTTATTAGTTTCTAAGGAGAAAAATGTACCTCCAGGATATTACCTTACTCTGAGATCTGCTTTTGTGCCTGGTAATTGAAGAAGTCCCAGCACGTATCAGAATGATTAAGGTTTGTGTGGGAAGGAGTTTTTTTCTTGTTTGTTTGTTTTTAGTATTGGGCTCTTGGGTGGTACTATTGAAGTAACATTCTGTGCTGATTTCTTAGCAGAAATCTCCAAAGGAACAACAACCACTTCTTTGTCAACTTTGAGATGGAGTCTCACTCTGTCACCAGGCTGGAGTGCAGTGGTGCGATCTCGGCTCACTGCAACCTTTGCCTCCTGGGTTCAAGTTGTTTTCCTGCCTCAGCCTCCAGAGTCACTGGGACTATAGGTGCATGCCACCATGCCCAGCTAATTTTTGTATTTTTAGTAGAGACAGGGTTTTACTATGTTGGCCAGGCTGGTCTCAATCTCTTGACTTCATGATCTGCCTCTCTCAGCTTCCCAAAGTGCTGGGATTACAGGCGTGAGCCATCACTCCCAGCTTTCTTGCAGCATTTTCAATATAACACATTGATAATGTAGAGTAGATATTTTTGGCAGTCAGCAAATGTATTACATGTCTAGCCTGCAGTAGGAAGTTTTCCTAGCCCCTGTAAAGCATGCAAAAATGAATATGTCCATGTCCCTGTCCTTGGTGCACTTAGAGTCTGCTTAGAAATAATTTCAGTTAAAATAAAACATGGCGGCTTCGACCAGAGGTTTATGGTAAAGATATTGCCAATTATATAAACTTAGGATTAGAATCTTCTCAATGGAACAAAGACCAGACTTTTCTACTTTGGAGAACAACATGGTGTTCTACTGTAAGTAGATGCTGCTTGTAGATATTTTTCATGCTTAGGGAATAGAAATAATTTCTCCTCATTGGGTTACCATCCATTGATAGTGTAGCAGCTAACTTTGGAGGAGGACTGGGCCCAGATGAGATTAATCCTGATGTAGCGGCCTGTTAAACCAGGTATTTATCAAAGTGTTTTATGGGGGCCATAGTTCATTATTTTCTCCTTCTCTGTACTACAGGGAACATTAGCTTTCTGAATAGGTCATTTTGGAAGTACTCCCTGTGATAGGACTACGGCTTTATGGATTGCCTCCAGTGACATTTGCTGTTGCTTGCTCTCCATTTAGAAATAAAGAAGCCTGTGGCCTCATATCCAATTCATAGAATTCCAGGCTGCTGCCTAACTTCTGCATAATAGGAACACCTTACTGCCAGGAGCCGTTTCTCTAAGCAGGCCACTTTTGAAGTTGCTTATTGATTGAACAGTTAGTTATGGCAGCAGAAAACCTGACCACGGTAAGCATTTTCTCTTTCTGTCATTTGAGCCCTTGGAGGAAGAAGAGTATTCAGTATATTGAGAGAAATTTATGCGTTATCTTGAAGGGGACGGGGGAAAATGAGGAAAGCAGTATTGATTGCTTCCCATAACTTTCCCATACTCTTGGAGAACGTTTCACAGACCGTTAAACTCAGTAAGCTTTAGGTGACTGATGGAAAGACGAATGAGGGGCAGTAGGTGTGAGTTTTATCTTTTAAATCGCCATTTGACTTTACTAGGCAGCAAAAGGGAATATGATTAATTGACTGTTTCATAAAGAAAGCAACCTGCATCATCAATGATGCATTGCTATCTAATTCCGCTGTGATATGCAAATCAGAAATGATGACCAATGCTCCAAGCCTCTTTTTGAAAAATGCTGTGGTTCTCAGGTATAAAATACATATGCCTTCAAAATAATAGCCATTCCTTTATGTCCGCACATGTGTACATATTCACACACACCTCTGCAAGTTACTCATAAACATAGAACTTCGTGGCATTGCTAATTTGGGGAAATCAAGACTCTACCTATAAAAGTGATTTCTTGGAGGCAGAACTTTAAGATAAACAGAAAAAAAATATTCCACAACTTGAGTGCTCATTCCGCGTTGGAGAAATTTTTTATTTTTATTTTGAAGTAATTCCTTCTTAAAAGTTGACCTGAAGGGCTATTTTTTTTTCTTGTTTTTAGTGTAGTATCAGAGATGAAGGAGATGGTTCTTTCACTTAACAAAATACGTAAATAAACAGGTAGGTGAAGTTGTTTCCTTTTTCCTTTAGGGAAGTGACAGTTGACAGAATCACCTGAAAGCTCCTTTGCTACATCCCTGATCTTCCCCTTAAATCCCTTCCTCTGGGATTCTTCCCCATCTCGGACGGAAACCCCATCTTTCCAGGTGTGTAGGCCACTGACGGTGGAATTGCGACTTTCCTTTTTCTTACCCCATTTCTAACACAACTGCCAGCGCTGTCAGCATCGCATCACAGTATCCTCAGAATCTGACTGCCTCTCACCACCTAGATCCATGGTTGACCCTGTGCCGCACCTGCGTGGAGCTGCAACGGTCCCTTCCTTGATGCTCATGAAGCCCTCTCAGCACTCTCCTTGCTTCTATCCCCTCCTCCCGTCCTCCCAGGTCATCTCGCCCTTGGTCACGGTGTGCTGGTGCCCACCTGTCTCACTCCTATGTGGGCCACAGGGCCTCGCAGGGCTGGTGTCCTCTGAAGGCTCCAGCCTCTCCTCTGATTCTTTCCCTGTGGCTCATGTTCCCTCGCCACACTGGTGTCCTTGCTGTTTCTTTGAGAACCCAGTTTTCTGCCTCAGGACCTTTGCACAGGCTGTTCTTGTTGCCTGGTCTGTTCTCTTCCTTGATGTCCACATGGCCCCGTCTCTTATCCCCTTCCATTTGTTGCTTAAGTGCGACTTTCAGGGAGGCCTTCCATGACCATTCTGTTTAAAGTTGCACCCACCTCTTTCCATTCCTCTTTTCTCCTTTACTTTTCTCTGCAGCATTTTGTACCATACAACATGCCTTATGCTTTTGTTTTTTTCTTTTTCCAGATGGAGTCTTGCTCTGTCACCAGCTTGGAGTGCAGGATGCGATCTTGGCTAACTGCCACGCTCAAGTGGTTCTCCTGCCTCAGCCTCCTGAGTATCTGGGACTACAGACGCATGCCACCATGCCCAGCTAATTTTTTTGTATTTTTAGTAGAGACAGGGTTTCACTATGTTGGCCAGGATGGCCTTGATCTCTTGACCTCCTGATCCACCTGTCTTGGCCTCCCAAAGTGCTGGGATTACAGGCATGAGCCACTGAGCCCGGCTGCCTTACACTTTCTTATCTGATTCTTGTCTGTATTGCTCATCTAGACTGCAAACTCCAAAAAGATGGGTGATTTTGTTTCATCCATTTCTGTAGCCCAGTACCTGGCCCATGGTAGGCACCTGATCAAATTTGTTAAATGAACGCCTAATGAAGTAACTAGAATTTGGGGGCAGCCCTAGCACAGCTCCAGAGGAAGATTTTTACAAATATTTATCTCTGTTACCCAGGCTGGAGTACAGTGGCACAATCTTGGCTCACTACAAACTCTGCCTCCCAGGTTTAGGTGATTTTCCCACCTTAGGCTCCCAAGTAACTGGGTTTACAGGTGAGCACCATTATGCCTGGCTAATTTTGTATTTTTAGTAGAGATAGGGTCTTGCCATGTTGGCCAGGCTAGTTTCAAACTCCTGACCTCAAGTGATCCACCCACCTTGGCCTCCCAAAGTGCTGGGATTACAGACTTGAGCCACTGTGCTGGGCCCAGAGGGAGATATTTTTAAGGCCCTGGAAGATAAATGGAGAGACACTGGAGGAAAGAAAAAATCCAGCAACAAATGATACTTGTAGCCAAGACTTTATACCCTTTTTATTTTCATTTTTGGGTCTTTTTGGTAATAAGCCACCAGCCTTATTGCCTACTTTATTTTTTCTTATTTGTTCTCTTCCTCGATATTCACATGGTCCCATCTCTCATCTCCTTCCTGTTGTTGCTCAAATGCAACTCGTTCAGGGAGACCTTCCATGACTGTTCCGTTTAAAGTTGCACCCACCTCTTTCTATTCCTGTTTTTTGGAGATAGAGGTCTGCGGTCTCACTGTTTTCCAGGCTGGTCGTGAACTCTCAGTCTCAAGTGAACCTCCCACCTTGGCCTCCCATCATTGTCTACTTTAAATAGTGGAAAAGTAACAATTTTCTGGTTAATATTTCAAAATGATATCCTAATCGCGTATGTATATGTTTACCTCTATTTCATGCATATGTTTATACCTATCTAGATTAAAACTGAATTGCAACAATCCTGCATGATCTGCCCTATCCTCATGGTCTGTTGCATGCTCTCTACTGTCCTTGAGGACTCTCATGTGATTTAAAAAAAGATTTGTATTTGGAAGTTATATATATATTTTATTGCACTTTAGGTTCTGGGGTTCATGTGCAGATCATGCAGGATTGTTGCATAAGTCCATACATGGCAATGTGGTTTGCTGCCTCCATCTGCCTGTCACCTATATTTGGCATTCCCCCAACGTTATCCCTCCTCGGCCTCCCCACCGCCTGCTGTCCCTCCTGTAGTCCACCACAACGGACCCCAGTGTGTGATGCTCCCCTCCTTGTGTCTATGTGTTCTTATTGTTCAACACCCACCTATGAGTGAGAACTTGTGGTGGTTGATTTTCTGTTCTGGTATCAGTTTGCTAAGAATGATGATTTCCAGATTCATCCACATCCCTACAAAGGACACGAACTCATCATTATTTATGGCTGCATAGTATTCCATGGTGTATATGTGCCACATTTTCCTTGTCCAGTCTATCATCGATGGGCATTTGGGTTGGTTCCAGGTCTTTGCTATTGTAAACAGTGCTGCAATGAACATATGTGTGCATGTGTCTTTATAATAGAATAATTAATAATCATTTGGATATATACCCAGTAATGAGATTGCTGGGTCAAATGGAATTTCTATTTCTAGGTCCTTGAGGACTCGCCACACTGTCTTCCACAATGGTTGAACTAATTTACACTGCCACCAGCAGTGTAAAAGTGTTCCTATTTCTCCACATCCTCTCTAGCATCTGTTGTCTCCAGATTTTTTGATGATCGCCATTCTAACTGGCGTGAGATGATACCTCAATGTGGTTTTGATTTGCATTTCTCTAATGACCATTGATGATGAGCATTTTTTCATATGTTTGTTGGCCTCATATATGTCTTCTTTTGAAAAGTGTCAGTTCATATCTGTCGCCCACTTTTGAATGGGGTTGTTTGTTTTTCTTTCTTGTAAATCTATTTTGGTTCTTTGTACATTCTGGATATTAGCCCTTTGTC
>CM052661.1:5327535-5402554 GCA_028533165.1 Leontopithecus rosalia | reverse complement strand
AGACGGAGTTTTCGCTCTTGTTACCCAGGCTGGAGTGCAATGGCGCGATCTCGGCTCACCGCAACCTCCGCCTCCTGGGTTCAGGCAATTCTCCCGCCTCAGCCTCCCAAGTAGCTGGGATTACAGGCACGCACCACCGGGCCCAGCTAATTTTTTTTTTATCTTTAGTAGAGACGGGGTTTCACTATGTTGACCAGGATGGTCTCGATCTGTTGACCTCGTGATCCACCCGCCTCGGCCTCCCAAAGTGCTGGGACTACAGGCTTGAGCCACCGCGCCCGGCCCAAATATGTAGAATTTTTATTATTTCCTTATCAAACTTTTTGAGGAATTCACCAGTGAAGTCAACTGGGCCTGGAGTTTTCTTTGTAAGATATTAAGCTATAAATTCAATTTCTTTAACTTTGGTATGATTTTTCAGGTTATTTATGTTTGATTGAGCTTTGGTAGTTTATGTCTTTCAAGAAATTTTCCCACTTCATATATGTTATGAAACTTAAGTTATCTGCAGTAACATCCTTTCTTTAAGGCCTGCTATCAGCAATTTGTTATTTCTCTCCCTCTGTCTCTCTCATCACTCTGGCTACAGATTTATTACTTTTATTGAGGTTTTAAAGAATGAGCTCCTGGTTTCATTGACTTTTCTCTGATGTTTTTCTATTTCATTAATTTCTACTCTCAATTATTTTCTCCCTTCTGCTTTCTCTGGGTTTGATTTGCTATTTGTTCCTAATTTCTTGAAGTGGAAGCTTAGATCATTGATTTGAGATCTTCTTTTGTTATGCTGGTACTGAATTCTATAAATTTCCCTCTAAGAACTCATTCAGTTGTCCTCTACCAATTTTGATGTTTTTATTTTCAATTAATGAAAAATATCTTCTAATTTCCCTTGTGATCCCCTCCTTGATTCATGGGTTATTCAGAAGGAAGCCTTTTAACTTTGGAATATTAGAAATATTTGGGAATGTTTCAAATATCTTTCTGTTATTTACCTAGGTATTCTGGCATTTTTCCTGTTGATCCACTCTGTCCTGCTTTAGTTATTATGGATGTTTGATGGCTTCTGTGGAAAACAATGAAATAGTCCCCCAGTCAGAAGGATTCTGAGCTTTCCTAACAGTGAAAATTACATAGTGCTGGATCTTTCCATTGGTTTCCTGTACCGAGTGCTCACCAAGGCAGACTGTTGATGAAGAGGCACACTCTGTTAGAGTCCAGCAGATCTTGGCTCTGGACAGCCCTTGCTTAGTATAATGTGACCTTGGCTAAAGACCTTAGTGGAATCTGTGTTTTCTTGTCTGTGAAGTGGACATCGTAATTCCTGCTTCATGATGTCACAGAGTTTTCGTAAAGATCAAGTAAGCTAATTAAACTCTCCTGATGAATTACTGAGCATGTAAAATGGATGATGTTACTATTCTTGGCAGATATTTTCTACACGTAAAATTATTTGTTGTGCTATCCTTCACTAAAATTCTGTTTGACTATTTAAACATATTTTTCTAAAGGTCTGACTTTATAATATAGATGTTAAAGTATCAGATTAAAGATGTTACTCATTTCATTAACTTCTAATAACCAGATTTATAACTAAGAGGAGTGTGATTATATAGAAGAGTTACCTGCTTGATTGAGAAATTGGGTATAATTTTATAGATGTTTTAGTTAACAAACAAACCAAACATCTTTAAAAAAATCCACACCGAGTAAAAGGTGGGTCAAACAGCCCTTTTCTGGGATTTCTGAAATTCACTTTCCGAATCCTGCCAGCTCCTCTGTTACCCTCAACAGGAGGGTTAGTTCTTCTTTGTGTCTCACTGGGTCATGCTGCGCTGTTTAGCCACGTTGAATCAGGTAAGTTTTAATGTTTGACATTTAGACTTTAAATAAAAGAGAAAGCCAGAACAAAGAAAAACTGTTGTGTTCCCTGTCCTTGTGTTTTGTCCTACTGTCAGCAATTCAATGGCTTTAGAAGTTTTCGGGGCCAAGTGTCCTTGAAAAGTAATATTTTAAATTCTTAACAATGAGACTCTGGGGGAACTCTCTCTGGAGGAATCCTTGCTTATACCATCTGCTCAGCTGTTATATAAGGTTTGCTGTAGTAAACTAGAAAAAGTTTCAAGCTCTTCCATGACAAAAAATAAAAAAAAGTCAACCACGGTCTGCTTGCTTGAAAGGTCAATGTATCTTTAATTTATTTTATTCATTCAACAAACAGCTGGCAGTGTCATACGTGCTGATCGCTGAATAAGAGGGAATTTGAGAGTCAAAACTTCTGCCCACACATGAAGGATTCATTCCAGCTGGGAAAGCACTTAATATACAAGGAAACAGAGCAGATCATCTCAAATAGTAAGATGCGCTTTGAAGGACACAGGGTGTCCTACTGAGCAGGGGTAGGCGAACTTCAGCTTGGGGTGAATCAGGCCTGAGCCTGTTTCTGATTCGCACATCCTCAATGACGGCTTCCATACTGTTACAGAAAAGGAGTCCCCACCCGGACCCCAACAGAGGGTTCGTGGATCTCTCTCAAGAAAGAATTCAAGGCGAGTCCACAGTGCAAGGCAAAAGCAAGTTTATTAAGAAAGCACAGTGTTGAAAGGACAGCTACTCCATAGCCAGCGCAGGACATTTCTGAAAGCAAGAGGAGGAATGTGTTCACCCTCGGTACGATGCTGGTATGTATGGAGAGAGATGTGTTCTGCTGCAGGGGTTTGTGATGCAGTACTAATTTCTTTTCTTCTTTTCTTTTCTTTCTTTCTTTCTTTCTTTTTTTCTTTCTTTCTTTCTTTCTTCCTTCCTTCCTTCCTTTCTTCTTTTCCTTCATTCCTTCCTTCTTTCCTTCCTTTTCTTCCTTCCTTCCTTCCCTCCCTTCCTTCCCTCCCTTCCTTCCCTCTTTCTTTCCTTCCTTCCTTCCTTCCTTCCTTCCTTCCTTCCTTCCTTCCTTCCTTCCTTCTTTTTCTCTTTCTTTCTTTCCTTTTCTTGCCTTTTTTCTTGTCCTGTCGCCCAGGTTGGAGTGCAATGGCGCGATCTCGGCTCACCGCAACCTCCGCCTCCTGGGTTCAGGCAATTCTCCTGCCTCAGCCTCCTGGGTACCTGGGACTACAGGCATGCGCCTCCATGCCCAGCTATTTTTTGTATTTTTAGTTGAGGCAGGGTTTCACCATGTTAGCCAGGCTGGTCTCAAACTTCCGACCTCAGGCAATCTGCCCACCTTAACTTCTCAAAGTGCTGGGATTACAGGCATGAGCCACTGCACCTGGCCAGTTTTCTTAATAACTATATTTTGCAAGAATCAATATTATTATCTTTAAAGCAAAATTAGAAATGCCTCTGTTCTCCAGATATTGGGGTGTCTGGACACTCTCAAGTCTGGGTCTGTTTAGTAAACATTATTAATTTGTTCCCTTAACCATACACATCTAGAGGCCAAGAATGCCTGACTTTCTGAGAATGCAGCCCAGCAATTCCCAGCCTCATTTTCCTAGTGCTTACTCAAGATGGAGTCACTCTGGTTTGAACGCCACTGACGGTACTACAACGACAGAGGTGGAATGGCCTGCAAAGTCTTAAGTCTTTATCACCTATTTTTTTTTGTTTGAGATGGAGTCTTGCTCTGTTGCCAGGCTGGAGTGCAGTGGTGTGATCTAAGCTCACTACAACCTCTGCCTCCCAAGTTCAAATGATTCTTCTGCTTCAGCCTCCCGAGTAGCTGGGACTGCAAGGGTGTGCCACCACACCCAGCTAATTTTTGTATTTTTAGTAGAGATGGGGTTTCACCATATTGGCCAGGCTGGTCTCAAACTCCTGACCTCAAGTGATCTGCCTGCCTTGGCCTCCCAAAGTGCTGGGATTACAGGTGTGAGCCACTGTGCCCGACCTTATCACCTAAATACTTAGTCTTTACAGAAAATGTGTGCCAATCTCTGGTCAAGAGGCTGACAGAGAAGGAAGGGATCATGGGAAAGCCAGAGTGAAAGAAGATAAACCAGCAATTGGGGATGATTTTCATTATATTGCTTATTTTTCCTTTGCTTGGACAAGGCTTAGTGCCTTTGCTCTCTGCAGAACTGGAGGGGTGAATTTGAGCCACAACAAACTGGAGCTGCATAGGTTAGAGTCTGCATCCCTGGCTCTGTCCTTATACGAAGGAATTTCTCCTCCTGCCTCTTAGTCCCAGTTAATCCATCTGGAAATTCTGAGGGTTGGATTTGACAGTCTTAAAGGTCCATGCAAACCCTGATGTTCTCTAAGCCAGTCTTTTGTATTTTCAATCATGGGTTGCCATCAACAATTGTCTTCAGTCCTAAATAGGTAGAATGAAACAGAATGAGCCGCTTGGAGAGTGTTCATGACTGTATCCTATTCAGTCTCCGAATCACTTTTGGGCTGGGCGTGGTGGCTCACGCCTGTAATCTCAGCACTTTGGGAGGCCGAGGTGGGTGGATCACGAGGTCAAGAGATTGAGACCATCCTGGTCAACATGGTGAAACCCCATCTGTACTAAAAATACAAAAAATTAGCTGGGCATGGTGGCACGTGCCTGTAATCCCAGCTACTCAGGAGGCTGAGGCAGGAGAATTGCCTGAACCCAGGAGGCGGAGGTTGCGGTGAGCCGAGATTGTGCCATTGCACTCCAGCCTGGGTAACAAGAGCGAAACTCCATCTCAAAAAAAAAAAAAAAAAAAAAAAAAAAGAACTAAGTCACAGCCAAGAATACAGAATGTTATCATCTTTAACTGACAAAAAGCACTGAATTATTCAAGGGAATTGCACTTTTTCGTCACAGTCCCCAGCTGGAATGAATCAGACACCCCCAGCCTTGCACCCTTCTCAATTTCTGCTTCTGGTTCTCACATTGCCATTACCTCTGGAAGTCAATATTCTTTAATGGCTTCTAATGCTTTCCATCTTCAATTAAATGGTCCTGTGCTAATTCACATTTTCACTGAAATGTGAATCTTCGGCATATTTGGTCTAAATCCGTGAACTTTAATTGTTATGCTGAGCTATCAGATTCAGGTCATTATTACTTTATCTAGCTGAATCTTATTTTTAGTTTGCACTGTTGGAAAATAAAAAAAGGCAGCGTCCTCACCTAAGATTGCAATTGAAACTGAAGTGTTCATGTCAAAGTTGATGTGAAGCGGGAATAGTATTAGACTGCATTTCCTTTCTCCAATATGCCCATGATATTCAGGCTAAGAGGCACGTGGAGCCTGTCACCATCAAACAATTACTATTCTTTTATTATTAAAATATAGATGTGCCCAGCAAGCGTATGCACATAATGATGAATTTCATTTGCGTGCTTTATAGATTAGTCAAAGAATTCTTCTGATAATGGACGAGTGATTTCTTCAGGAGAGGGACCTGAAAACCTCCAGAACACCTCCTTTTTTTTAGTAGAGGCAGTGTTTCACCATGTTAGCCAGGCTAGTCTCAGGTAAACTGAGGGTCTGTGGGCACTGAAAATGTCAGAAACGTTGGAACCAGAACGACTCCAGCTCGAACAGCGGCTGGGAGAAATGAAGCTGAGACCTGCTGGGCTGTGTCCCCAGGACATCAGGCATTCTTACTCACAGGATGAGACAGGAGGTTGGCAAAAGATACAGGCCACAAAGATCCCATTGATAAAACAGGATGCAATAAAGAAGCCAGCCAAGATCCACCAAAACCAAGAGGCAAAAAAAGCAACCTTAGGTCATCCTCGCTGTTCATTATTTGCTAATTGTAATTCATCAGCTGCTAAAAGACACTCCCACCAGCACTAGGCCAGTTTGTAAATGCCACAGCAGTATCCAGAAGCTACTCTATATGTTCTAAAAGGAGGAGGAACCCTCAGTTCTGGGAATTCCCCACCCTTTTCCCAGAAAACTCATAAATAATCCACCCTTTCATTAGCATATGATCAAAAACAACCATAAAAATAGCTGACCAGCAGTCCTTGGGGCTGCTCTGCCTAGGAGTAACCAATTTTTTTTTTAATTCCTTTACTTACTTACTTTTTTTTTTTTTTTTGAGATGGAGTTTCAGTTTTGTTGCCCAGGCTGGAGTACAATGGCATGATCTTGGCTCACTGCAACCTTTGCCTCCTGGATTCAAGTTAGTATCCTGCCTCGGCCTCCTGAGTGACTGGGAATACAGGCATGTGCCACCATGCCTGGCTAATTTTGTATTTTTAGTAGAGATGACTTTTTTTTCATGTTGATCAGGCTGGTCTTGAACTCCCAGCCTCAGGTGGTCTGCCCGGTTCAGCCTCCCAAAGTGCTGAGATTACAGACGTGAGCCACCACGCCTGGCCTATGCCTTCACTTTATTAATAAACTTGCTTTTATTTTACTCTGTGGATTCCCTCCAAATTCTTTCTTGAATGAAATCTGACAACCCTGTCTTGGGGTCTGGGTTGAGTAACAGAATTACTTGGAAGTGGAAAATCAGCAGGTCTCCCATGAATATCCAGCTTGCTGGGGATTGATCCCATTTATCTTGGCACTTGATCCTGACCTTCTCTTGTCCTCAGAGGGATCCCATGTGTGGAGTTCTAATTAGGGGGAAAGGTGGGCAGTGAGGGACTGTGTTAACTTCTCTTCCAGGGTCCATAAGGGGCGTGATTTCAAAGACAGAAACTTCGCAGCGCCATGCCTCCATCCGCCTCCGCATCCGGGAACCTAGAGTTCTTGGTCTAACTTTCCTAGCGCTCCAGGGCTAAGTTAAATTCCAGGTGAGCTTCCTTTGTTCAGAAAGCCCACCAAAAGGAGGTGTTCTGTTGTGGGCCCAAGCAGCCAATCTGGAATCAAAGTCAAAGATCAATCACTCCAGAGGAAGTTTAAAAGAACTCCTCTCATTGAACAGAAACATGAATGGGGCGGGAATAACTTCAAAGTTAAAACTCCACTGCACCTTACCCGTGCGGATTTCCCTCTCTGGGATCGCCTCCCCAACACCGTGGGAGCTCCCTGTACTTCTCCGTCTCCCTCTGCCTAATAATTCACTCTCTGCAAAACTCTCTGGGTTCAATTTTTACTTCACCAGTAAGCTCCCCACACCGCCAGGGCCTCTTCCCCATTCCTGGAGGCAGGAAGCCCAAGAACCTTGGACACATCGGAAAAGAATTGGATGGGGAGGAAGCTGAGTGCGTCTCCCTCCGGATCACGGAACTGGGAGCATCTTCGGGACCCCTCTCTGCCCTCCCCTGCATCACGTAACCCGGTTATTTCTTGAGCAGGGGGAAGCAGGGAGAGAAAGCAGAGAAGCTTTAGGTCTGCCTTTCTTTATGGCCCAGGACGTAGGGCCCTCCTGCAAAGATAGCGTACATAACTCACAAGCTTCCCGCTCACCATCAAGCACCTCCATTTATCAGACACCCGGGCTGAAAGAAGAATGCAAGTTAAGCTCCCTGCTGCCTTGGCGTTCTCAATCAGCTGAGTTCCGTTCTCTGAAATCCTCAGCAAGCCTTTGTCTCCTAGCAGTTGGCTCTTCTGCTGACCCTGCCTATTGTCTCCTTGCAATATATTTTCCTGCTTTCTCTAATAAATCTGCCTTTCTCTACCAACGACTGTCTTTTTGTTTTTGAGACGGAGTCTCTCTCTGTCTCCCAGACCGGAAGGCAGTGGTGTGATCTCAGCTCACTGCAACCTCTGTCTCTTGTGTTCAAGTGATTCTCCTGCCTCAGCCTCCCGAGTAGCTAGGATTACAGGCACCCACCACCATGCCCGACTAAGTTTTGTATTTTTAGTAGAGACAGGGTTTCACCATGTTAGTCACGCTGGTCTCGAACTCCTGACCTCAGGTGATCTGCCTGCCTTGGCCTCCCACAGTGTTGGATTGCACGCCTGAGCCACTGCGCCCGGGTATCCTACAACTGTCTTGGTAAATTCTTTTACTGCAGCGCCACCAGGCCCAAAGAGTCGTTGCTTCCCGTGACCATATGCTCTTCAGTTTCCTCTGTTTTGTCGTCTTAGGGAGAAGTCAGGAGAAAGGTCGGCTCTGACTGGGTTGAGTTGACAGATTTTTGCCTTTAGCTTCCAAAGATAATGAGAAGAACCCAAAGGGAGAGTCACCCGCGGTAAAACAGTGAGAACCCTGGACTGAGGTCAGAAGTCTCTGCAGAGCTTTCTTTACCAATGTTAAGATGTAATGAGCATTTGGAAAGTGAATAATTGTTATTAAAAGAGAAGTGATACCCTCATTCTTCTATTTGGTTTTCCTTCACTGCTGTTGTTAATGGCAAATAGAAGCTTCTCGAATATTCGTGAAGTTGAAAAAAAATCAGCCTCTGAATCATTATTTGGTAAGATCTTGAAAGATTGAAAACACATTTGTCTGAATATCATTTGGGAAATAATTATTTGTTTTCTTGGAGAAATTATGTTCCAAAGTTGATCTTCAACTGAAGTTAAGCGTTTGAGTGCGTGTTTGCAGGTACACTTTGTATACAGCTTCCCATGTAGGTATCCAGGGAATAGTTTTGTGAAATCTGATATTCATATCCCAGCGTATTTGTTGAAGTTGTAACACAGACATGCAGATGGCTGTTATTAGGCATTCTATTATATTTTGTAAGTTTTAGTTGGAAAGAAATGTTGAAGAAAGTATGTGTCTTAGGAGGAGTGTTATAATTGTAACTATGACACCCATGGCACCCTGAGGAGACAAAAGAGATCACAGGCCCTCTTGTCTTATCAGTTAGGACACCTTTTCAGCAACACAACATCCGGGGGGAAATGTGCAGGGAACCATGTTCACTTATTGCTTCGCTCCCTGACATCCTCAGCTCACTCTGGTTCCTGTAGCCACACCTGCTACCAGTCCCTATTCTCTCCAGAGATCCTTTTCACACATTGTTCCTTTTATTTGAAGCCTCTGTCGTATTTTCTTTTTCTTTTCTTTTTTTTTTTTTGAGATGGAGTCTTGCTCTGTCACTCAGGCTGAAGTGCAGTGGAGTGATCTTGGCTCACTGCAGCCTCCCCCTCCTGGGTTCAAGTGATTCTCCTGCCTCAGCCTCCCGAGTAACTGAGACTACAGGTATGCACTCTCACTCCTGGCTAATTTTTTGTATTTTTAGTAGAGATGGGGTTTCATGGTGTTAGCCAGGCTGGTCTCAATCTCCTGACCTCGTAATCTGCCTGCCTTGGCTTCCCAAAGTGCTGAGATTACAGGCATGAGCCACCATGCCTGGCCCTCCTCGTCATATTTTCTACTTAACTCTTACCGTACCCATCTCCACTCCAGCACCTTCCTCACTGAAATCTTTGCTTACCTTCCCGTGTCAAATATCCCTATGACAGTTTCTCAGAGCCTGGGCAACTGTCCTTTTAAAGTGCTGACCGTAATAGTTGATGTTTAGATGTGCGTGTGCGGGATTTGGCAGGATCATTAGTGCACTGGGCTTTTTGTTGGATGTATATTTGTGTGTGTCTGACTTTATTTCTCCAACTTTGGGTGTTTCACCAAAAGGTTGAGAGCAGAGGGCAGCTCTATCCCAGCTTCAGAAGGAAGGCCATGTTTCCAGGATGCAAACATCAGATAAACCACCTCTTCCTGTTTCCCAAGACTTAAAATTTTTGTCTCTGCACTACCTCTTCCTAAGAGACATATTTCCTGGGTAACAGGGAGGTTTAACCCAAGACATTACATTCATGGGCATTGAAATTCCCTCTCTATATTTTTCACAATCAAGACTATCAGGCCAGGCACGGTGGTCTGTAATGCCGGCACTTTGGGAGGCCAAGGTGGGTGGATTACCTGATGTCAGGAGTTGGAAACCAGTTTGACCAACCTGGTGAAACCCTGTCTATAAAAAAAATACAAAAGTTAGCCAGGTGTGGTGGCAAGTGTCTGTAGTCCCAGCTACTCAGGAGGGTGAGGCAGGAGAATCAGTTGAACCCAGGAGTCGGAGGTTGCAGTGAGCCAAGGTTGTGCCATTGCACTCCAGCCTGGGAGACAGAGTAAGACTCGGGTTCAAAAAAAAACAAAAACAAAAGTGAAGTGATGCCTGCGAGCTTCTCGCCTCTACCCACCCCTCCTCACAGCCAGGGTTTCTACATTTCCCTGCATTCCCTTTGCTTTCAGCCTGGCCCAGTGCCTTGTGTTTTATTGACCCTACTGGTCAGGATCCATCTCCAGAGAGACGACTGAAGACGTTTATTCACTTCAAATATAAAGACTGCTATGGCCATATGGGTTGGGCTTGTGTCTCCGCCCAGATCTCAAGTGGAACTGTAATCCCTAATGTTGGGGGAGGGGCCTGGTGGAAGGTGATTAGTTCGTGGGGGCGGATCTCCCCTTGCTGTTCTCGCGATAGTGAGATCTGGTTGTTTAAAAGTGAGTGTAGCCCCGCCTCCTTTGTGCTCTTCCTCTAGCTCTGGCCACGTGAAGATGTGCATGCTTCCTCTATGCCTTTCACCACGGTTGTAAGTTTCCTGTATAGCCTGCTTCCTGTACGGCCTGCAGAACTGTGAGTCAATTAAACATCTTTTCTTTATAAAATACCTAGTCTTAGGTAGTTCTCTATAGTGAGAACAGACTGATAGAAACAGGACAGCAACTTCTCAAAAGCCCCAGTCCCTGAACAGCTCATCCTAAGATCTAAAGGAATATTTATTCAGTCAATGAATCAATTAATGCATAAAATAAATGATATTACTTTTTCATTTGACACTCTTAGAAATATAGAGGTTAAAAAACACAAACCCCCAAACAGCGAAAAATAGACCCACAGACACATAGAAGCCATCCCTAATAGGAATTCTCCTTCACTTACAAACCCCTCTGGGGTATCTTTAAGCTGCTTTCCTCTCCTCCTCAGTGTACTCCTGGGTGCTTGCATCTGTGGTTTTTGGGAAGGCATGTGGATTTTGGCTATGGTGTCTCTGCAATGTATTTATAACCTTAGGTCATGCGTCTTCTTTGTGGATTACCTGCCCATAGAATATTACCTGTTTTATTTTTAAGCCAAGCTCAGTGGAGAAAATACTCTCTTTAGGGGAAAAACAATTTTAGAAACTCACAGAGAAATTACATTAAAGAAAGATTTCTTTGATCTGCTTTGTGGCAGGTGAAATGGGCAGCCCTTGTCAGCCCCAGGAAGTGAAGCCTGGAAGCTGGCACAGGTGTGAAAGCGTTCTGTAGCCCTTCCCCCACCAGGGGAAGAGAGGACTACAGATTGGGGAGTGTTCTATGCTAACAATTAAGTGAATTACTTGCTGGCTCATCTCTAGCTTTAATTACTTTCTCTTCCTCAACTTTGCAATTAGCTGATGTTGTTACAAATTTTTGTCACATACTTAATCTTTATATAGCATTTTTGGCCAGAGTGCAGTTCAAGTCTGTGAGCTACTCTGACGTCTCTATCCTGTGGTGAGGCTGTGAGAGCGGTAGTCTCTAGAAAGGCACACACTTGCAAGGGCTCACTCAGCTTGGACGAGAGCAGGTGAGGAGTATTTTCGGTGCTCCCAGCCCCTCTCGTTCCTGGCAGGAGCACAGTGCCCTGTGTCTGCATTTTGCTCTTACCGTCCTCTATCACTTCTAATTTACATAGCATTGATCTTGCACCAAACACTGAAAACTGTCATTCACCCTCTGCAGATGTGCAGATCTGATTATTCTACCTAGTTAACAGATGATGTAACTGAGTCTCAGAAAAGTTATGAAATATAGCTAATCAAAGGAAGAGCCAGAATTTCACGCCCGGTTGTCTTGTCCCCAAGTTGTATTTCCACGACTTGTTGCCTGCAAGGTTGCACTGTCTGCTGCACTGCAGTGTTCAGCGTTGTGGATGTTGGAAGAAGGGAGGAGACACACACATTTCAGAGGGCAGTGTGAGGAACCAGGTTCCTGAGCGGGGAATTTGCAAGACCCTCTGGGAGAAGAATCCAATGATTCTGTGGCCTTCCTGGTGAAAGAGGAAGTAGGGAACTGGACTCCCCAAATTTTAAATTTAAGGAAGTTGGGAGGAGTGGGTGAGGTCTGTGAAGTGTATGGCCACATTCAGTAATGCCAAGTATGGACGATGTCCTAGTTGGAGGGATTTAGATACATTGTTTCAGATGCAAGAATGACACCCAAGGGCCTGCAGACATCGGGTTTGTGAACCTCAAATATCCGAGACAGGTCTCAGTTCATTTAGAAAGTTAATTTTGCCAAGGTTGAGGATGTGCACCCTTGACACAGCCGCATGAGGTCCTGACGATGTGTGCCCAAGCTGGTCAGGGCACAGCTTGATTTTATACGTTTTAGGGAGACATGAGACATCAGTCAAAATATGTAAGTTGGACATTGGTTCGGTTGGGAAAGGTGGGAAAACTTGAAGTGGAGAAGGGGGGCTTTCAGGTCGGGTAGGTAAGGGACAAATGGTTGCATTCTTTGGAGTTTCTGATTAGCCTCTCCAAAGGAGACAATCAGATACGCATTTATCTCAGTGAGCTTGAATAGAAGGTGACTTTGAATAGAACGGGAGGCAGTTGGCCCTAAGCAGCTCCCAGCTGGACCTTTCCCTTTAGCTTAGTGATCTGGAGGACCCAAGATTTTCCTCTCACAGGGTGTATATATTTAGTTGAAGAATCAGAACAAATAGGTAGAATGCAGAGTTACTTATGCTCAGGCAACAATCTAAGCCAGAATTGAGCTACCTAAAAAAGTCTCTACCTGAATCCATAAAGCCAATTCCCGATGTGTGGATGAGGACACAGGGACTCAGGATGATGAAGGACACTGCTCAGATTTACTTCGAAAGTGGAGAAGCTGAAGTGGAATCTGGTGCTGTTTGATTCCACATTCCAAAGTCTTCCTGGGAACTTGTTTTTCTTCCATACAGGTGTGCTGCACAGCCAGCTGGAGGCGCTCAGGGAGTGGGCCGCTGCTTAGCAGGCTATCCAGTATGAGCCCTGGATCAGTAGGGCCCTCTGGTCCCGGTAGCAATATATTATATAAAATGCCCTTCGGTGGCCAGCCATAGTGGCTCATGCCTGTAATCCTAGCACTTTGGGAGGCCAAGGCAGGTGGATCATGAGGTCAAGAATTTGAGACCAGCCTGGTCAATACAGGTGAAACCCTGTCTCTACTAAAAATACAAAAATTAGCCAGGCACGGTGGCACGTGCCTGTAATTCTAGCTATGCGGGAGGCAGAAGAATTGGTTGAACCTGGGAGGAGGCGGCTACCATGCGCAGAGATGCGCCACTGACTTTAGCCTGGGCTACAGAGCAAGACTCCATCTTAAAAAAAAAAAAAGAAAGAAAAAAATGCCTTGGGGCATCTTTCATTCTGGTTCTTAGGATGGGTGGACACTCCCTACTGTTCTCTGTGCCTGATCACAGACAGAACACTACGAAAGCCACCTGGTGGATGCTGGCAACATTCGCTAGTTTTAAGCCTTTTAAAAACTACTGAAATGTGTAAAGAACAGGGCAGTGGCTACTCATGCATCTGCCACCGGGGCTCCCTGATTCTTCACTTTTCACCACGTTTCCTTCATCGCTGCGATTTTTGCTAAACAATAAATTCCGTCGTGCATCCCTGCATACTTTGAGCGTGGTTGCCAGAAAGTTAGGGGCATTACTAGGTTGGTGCAAAAGTAATTGCAATTTTCACCATGACATTTAATGAGAAAAATCGTAGTAACTTTTGCACCAACCTAATAGTAAGCACGGAATTATTATCACACTTACCCATCAACAGGAATTCCCTCATATGCTGACCACCCAGGTGCCGAACGGAGCAGCCCCTGCACTGCGTCCTGTCTGGACCCTTTTCATAGTGTTGTGTTTTGATCTGGTCTGTCTGTGGTAATCGAGTTCTTCCTTCCATGTCCCTTTAACCAAATATGCTCTTCCCACTCAGTCATAACCACCACATTGGCTGTTGCTTATTGAACAGTTTATATACCAGACTCTGGACTCAGCTCTGTGTTCATTATATTAGTTAATCTCCACAGCAACCTTAGAAGGTGGATTTTGTTATCATTCCCACTTTATATATGAAAACCTGAGGATGGTATGGGCACTGGATGACGAGTTTTTTTGTTTTTTCCTTTTAGATGGAGTCTCACCCCGTTGCCCAGGCTGGAGTGCAATGGCATGATCTTGGCTCACTGCAACCTCCACCTCTTGGGCTCAAGCGATTCTCCTGCCTCAGCCTCCCAAGTAGCTGGGATTACAGGTACCCACCACCATGCCCAGCTAATTTTTGTATTTTTAGTAGAGACAGGGTTTCACCATGTTGGCCAGGCTGCTCTCAAACTCCTGACCTCGTGATCCGCTCACCTCAGCCTCCCAAAGTGCTGACATTACAGGTGTGAGCCACCACGCCTAGCCAGCAAATTTTTGTGAATGAATTTCTCTGGATAGCTGTATGGCTGTGTTGTTACAACTCCTTGTTTTCCTAGTCAGAGCATGGCATATTGGCTTTCTGATCATGGAATCTGCCCTTTTGTTTGTTCAGTCAATGATAAAAGTCCATTTTCATGGACCAGAAATCAAGTCAAGATGCTTCTTGTTTGAGGTGCAAAAACCCTTCCTGTATCTCAGCACTGAGACGTTCTCAGGCGGTCGGCAGCTGGGAGTAGCTGGGGGAGGTGACAATCGCATCACAAGCCTCAAATGATGGAGTTATATTTCGGATGAGACCAGGTATTCCTGTCTAAAGAGATGAACGAAAGCCCGTTTCCTGTCGGGACCAGCTTTGAGAGTGTGTGACCTGTGCAGGTCGGTTTAGTTTTTTGTGGTCACGCGATTCAAGTTCTTCATTTGTTCTTTGACTCTGCATTCTGTTGGTGCCCTTTGCTGGAGCAATGGATCATGTGATGCGGTTGGTGCCCTGTGGGTGCACCATCCTCCCTCCCCCAGGGCAGATGCTCCCCTGCCCACTCTACCACCCCACTCTGGTGCCCTTGGGCCAGGGTGTGGGAGGTAATGGTCAGGTGCGTCTACCTCTGCAAGGAGTTGTGAGCTGTGCTTCATGGGCACCTGGGTACCTGTGTGAGTCCACACTCCCTCCATGGAGATTCCTGGGCCCCCAGGACAGTGATATTAAATAGGAAATAAGCACAGGACTTGTAGAGAGAGACTGCAGAGCAAAGAACAAATGTTCCCTGGTTTATGAATGACAGACCCCACCTTTCCATTTTGCACTGGGTCCTCTTCTGATGCCCAAGCAGACTGAGTCGACTGACATTTCAATTGCTCTGAGATGCCAACATGCACCTGCCATAGTCCACTCAGGCTGCTGTGACAAAACACCGGGCACTGGGCACATCATAAGCAACAGATTTATTTCTCTCACTTCTGGAGACTGGGAAGTCCAAGATCAAGGTACCAGCAGAGGAGATGTCCGATGAAGGCTGCATTGCTGCAATCTCACCTGGCAGAAGAGATAGAAGGGCCAGGCAGCCCGCAGCCTGACTGCAGCATCAGAGTCAGGGCAGTGACAGCTGGTTTAGAAGCTTGCATTCAGGCAACCAGGAGTCCAGAGCTCCACGTGGTAGAGACAGAGAACGGTAGAGGCAGAGTTCTTACTCTGTCCTGCTTCCTAAATCACCTCCCTCCAGGAGATTCTGCACTCTGGGAAGGAGGTGATTTAGGCAGAAGAACAGAGTGAGAACTCCTAATCATAGCACCTCTTATGTTCTAGGGACTCTCTGAAATACTGATTAGGTTCATGCTTTACCTCAGGAATTGGCCTTTTTTCAGAAGAAGGAAGCCAGGGCATGATATGGTTAAATAAGTTGTCCAAGGAACAGAGTGACAGGCCTCAGATTTGAGCCCTGGGAGCCTAACTCCTAAATCTTACAGCTTCTCAAGCAGTTCCCTCAGCTAAGGGGTGACTCTAATGAGAAGCTGGTAGGAGCCAGCTCTCTATGCAGGACCCTTGTCTTCAGGCTGCAAGCCCCTGGGCATTTTGCCTGATGGGTAGCTGTGGCATCCACAAACACTGCTGAGAATTGTATTGATTCCCCTGTCAAAGGAGACTCTAGTGTGTTCACTGGTTTTTGTTAGAGTATGAAGTTTTATCTTCTCTTCTTCTGTAGTTGTGTGTTAGGGGTATATGCTCGTTGAGAAGAGCAGTTTTTCTCTCTGGAACCTGCAGGGAGATGCCAAGGCAGGAGGAAGCACTTCACACGGAGTGGAGACTTCTTAGTTGTCCAGAACATTCTTTATTTCAGCCCCTGGTGTGATGAATGATATTGAGGAGTCGGGGAAGGAGGAGACATTTCTTAAACTCTCTTTGCAAATATTTTCCAGCAGGATCATTCCCTTAAGAGTTGTAGAAAGAAGGTGTAAAGCCAATCAATGTTCCCCTAGAAAGTTCTTTGCCAATTTAGTCATTTGTCTCTGCTTCTATTTCCAAACATTAGGAGGTAGTCAGATACTTGATTAAAGGAATTCTATGGTTTGTCAGACTCCCTTAAGGATTTTCAGATGGAAATATATACATTCTTTTGAGCAATGTGGCCAAGGGAGAATATCCATGCAGATGAATACATCTGCCTTTGCACTGCTCAGCTGCAGGAATAGGTAGATTGTGCAACCTTTGTGCCAAACTGAATGGTCAAATGGGCTGGTGGCAACTGTAAATTTCTTTCTGCCTTTGCTCTCCACCTTAATTGTTTAGGAAAATACTGCTCAAAGCATGAATGTTCCATGCCTTGTTTTCTCAACATTGATCAATTAGGGCTAATCTAATAAATGTATTGTTCTCTTATTTGCACTTGAATTCTAAAAATTACTGGATTTGTTGAATGGGAAACATGAGAAATCTATGCAGCATTCTTCTCGCCCAAATATATTAAAAAGCTGCCACCCAAATCAATAGGTATAAACCTGTATTAGGGGTGGTGTATGGAGGTGCCATCTGCACTCCCAGAATTTGAATCCAAGCTTAGCCAGCAAAAGCTGTTGTAGAATTCTGCTTCAACATTATTAGGTGCTACCATTTATTAAAAAGTGCCATGTTTCAGAACTGATGTTAAAGGCTCTGGAGGCGTTATCTCATCTTTTTATTTTACAAATCCTTCTATGGGGAAGGAGTTTTATCACAGTTTTACAGATGTGGAACTGAGGCTTGAAGCTTCACTGAGTTATCCAAGCTAGAGCTTTCCTGTTGTAGGTCTACCCAACAGAAGAGAAAATCTAGGGGTTTTAACAAGCATTCTGTAGCTTTTGTTCATACCACACTCTCTTTTTGTAATAGGAAGGAGAAAGAAACATTTATTGAGTTCCTTTTATATACCAGACTATGTGAGAGTCATTGCCCATATAGCCTCATTTTAATTTTCACAGCCATCTTTGGAGATAGTACAGAGAAACTGAGGATCAGTACTAATTTGTGTAATACATAAAAAAAAAAGCTAGTGACATGTGATGCTTGGAGCTAAAGCAAGATAGAGGCAAGGGTGCAGTAGAAGAAACGAGAGGAGAGCAAGACCAATCGGTGGTAATTGTGCAGGGATGAGGCGGGTGGTGGACTCTTGATGGAAGTGTGGGAGCTTCTGTTCATTTTCTCCTCCTTTTATCATTTATCTCTATTCTCACCTCTCAGTGAGAGAAAAAAATCCAATTTTCAGCCCAGCATGGTGGCTCATGCCTGTGATCCCAGCACTTTGGGAGGCCGAGGTGGGCAGATCACAAGATCAAGAGATTGAGACCATCTGGCCAACATGGTGAAACCCCATCTCTACTAAAAATACAAAAATTAGCTGGGTGTGCTGGCGCACTCTTGTAGTCCCAGCTACTTGGGATGCTGAGGCAGGAGAATCACTTGAACACAGGAGGTGGAGATTGCAGTGAGCCGAGATTGCCGCACTGCACTCCAGCCTGGTGACAGAGTGAGACTCACTCTCAAAAGATCCAACTTTAAAACAAATTCGAAGTTACCTTTTCCTGGTGAGTGGCAAAAGCTTGTTTATTCCCCTCTCCAATTCTTTTCCCGCTTGACCATACTCTACTTTGAGAGCAAGGCTGATCTGGGGACCAGTTCATTTTTACAGATATTTTATAAGGAGTAGCAGTGAGTCATCGATGGTGACCTGCCATCATGAAAGGTATAACCCATCACAAGAAAGAGCCCAGCCTTGCATGGAGTGGAGCGTGAACACAGAGGCCAGAAGACAGTATAGACACATTCGGCCATCAGCTCATCTCTGTAGTACCTGTTTCTGACAGGCAGACAGGCGCGCACCCACTTCTCTTCCCTCTTACTTTCCATTCTCTTCACCCTTATTTTTAGCTCTTCTGTCTTAAGGGTACTGGCTTAATCTTGTTCCTTGTGGGCAAGTCCTGTTTTCCTTGCATCTGTACCTTGTTCAGGACTTGAACCCCTCTCAAGCTCATACTAATCCCCTGTGTCATAGTCAGGATGGGCTGCCCTAACAAAAGAGCAAGGCCTGGATGGCTTAAATGACAGACATGAATTTCGCACGGATCTGGAGGGTGAACTACAAGATAAAGGCTTCAGCAGGTCTGGTTCTTGGTGAGAGTTCTCTTGCTGGCTTGTAGACGGTGCCTTCTTGCTCTGTCCTCATGTGGTGGAGAGAAAATGAGCTCTCGTTTCTGCTCTTGTTCCAAGAACAGTATTCTCACCATGGGGGCCCTACCTTAAGACCTCATTACCTTTAATTGCCTTTCAGAGGCCCCACCTCCAGATGCCATCATATTGGAGGTTTGAAGTTTTAACGTGTGAATTTCAGTTATAGGGGTGGTGGCAACACAGATGTTCAGTGCATAGCTCTCTCCTGCATATCTGAGACACATGGTTATGCTAGGGGTCCCCTTTGGAATGGGAATGAGGTTAGGTACGGCCAAGTGGGTGAAGGGTAGAGAATCCTGCCCTGAAAAACTCAATGGAGGTCATGAAAAATAGTATTTGGGTTAGATTCTGAATAAAAGTAACAACGAAGAAACTCATAAGTTAGCTGAAAATTAGAAATCTGGGTGTTATAAAATGACTTGTGGATTTCTCAGATGAGGCATACCTGAGCTCTAATATTTCCAGTTATGGTCTCGTCTTTGGGGCACTTATGCCTGTGGACAGCTCTTGGGCTGAATTTCTGCTTTATTCTGTTTGATTATATGGCCATGTATTTCCCTTGTGAAACATTTTGGGTGACCCTTTGCCAAAGAAATGGCTTTTTTGAGCTAGTGAATCACATATTTGCATATTTCCTTCTGTTCCTGCTCGTTATTTCCATGTAAAGTATTCCAAATGACATTAAGTGCACCCTGAAATTGTCATGGGAAAAACCAAGCAAAGTGCTTAAAATATCTTTATATTCAGGAGAAAATCATTTGTCAAGTGTTAACACACAAGAGTGAGTAAATCGCGTGGGAAGAAGAAAACAGTTACTTTCCAGTTTTACAAAGCAACGGCTGCCATAGCTGAAAAAGAGAAAAATCAATGCCATCAAACACTGTTTGATTTTTTAAGGTGTAACAAAGCAGAAAGTTTCCCATTAAAGGTTTTTGGCAGGGCCCCAATATTCATTTCTACATAAACGGATTTGATTGCTTTCTCTTTGACGTGAAATTTTCAGAATGGTTCATTCGTAACAGTGTAAGACGCTGAGAGGTTGTGAAAAAAGATGGGCATAGACAGCTGTGAGCTTTGGGTTTGTGATCTAGCTCTTTGTATCAGTTAGGATAGGATTTGTATTCAATTGACCCAAACTTACCTAGGTCTTACCCTAGGTAAAGGTTTATTTCTCTCACATAGAAATACAGAGGCAGGAGGACTGTGGAAAGCATGTTGGCCTCAGGAATCTTGGCTCTTTCTAGCTCATGTATGTTGTGCCCAGAACTTGTGCTCATGGTGGAGCATGGTAACTAAGGCACCAGCTGGCCCATATGTATGTCAGGCAGTGGAAAATGAAGAAGGAGAGAGGGCATACAGCAGGTCCCCTTTCATTCAACGCTGCTTTAGTTGACATTGAATACCCACGAAACAGTGAAACAGCATAACTAACTCCAGCTTTGCTTAAGGAGCCTCTGCCCATTCCTGCCTGTCAGCTAGGATAATTTTAAAGCACTGAAATAAAACTCAAAAGCAGCAATCATGTGGATGAATGGGGCCATATGTACACAACGTTTTGTTAAGGATTTATGGGAATGGCTGCACGCAGTGGCTCACGCCTATAATCCTAGCCCTTTGGGAGCTGGTGGTGGGCCAAGACATCAAGACTACCCTGGCCAATATGGTGAAACCCTGTCTTTACTAAAAATACAAAAATTAGCTGGGCGTGGTGGCATGGGTCTGCAATCCCAGCTACTCAGGAGGCTGAGGCAAGAGAATAGCTTAAACCTGGGAGGTGGAGGTTGCAGTGAGCCAAGATCATGCCACCATGCTCCAGCCTGAACAAGGAGGTTTGGCTATCACTGTATGAGGACCGTTATTGAGGACCCTTGTTGGTGCCCAGATACATGTGGTTGTCAGCTCCCCTTTCTCCCCCTTACCTAAAGATAAAAGACAAGGCAAGGCCCAGTTACTTCTGAGCTGGATTTTAGTTCATTAGGACATTAGGACATCATTAGGACATTAGTTCACCATCTTCTCGGCTTGCTGGCTGTCCTGAATAAAGTGGAATAAAGTGGCTTTCTGCCTGGGTACAGTGGCTCATACCACTAATCCCAGGACTTTGGGAGGCCGATGCAGGTGGTTCACGAGGTCAGGAGTTCGAGACCATCCTGGCCAATGTGGTGAAATGCTGTCTCTACTAAAAATACAAAAATCAGCTGGGCATGGTGATGCATGCCTGTAATCCCAGTTACTCGGGAGGCTGAGGCAGGAGAATCTCTTGAACCAGGGAGTCGGAAGTTGCAGTGATCTGAGATCACACCACTGCATTCCAGACTGGAGACAGAGTGAAGAGACTCCATCTTTAAAAAAAAAGGTGGCTTTCTTTGCTCCAACTATGTACTGATCTTTGTGCAGCAAGCAGAATGAGTTTGGACTCAGTGACACTCATACAAAACAATGTGCAGTACAAAATGTACAGCTTAATAAATTATGATAGAAAAGATGCTTACAGATTTACCACAGCAGTCAAGAAACAGACACAGCCAGCCCCTGAGGACCCCATTACCTCTGCCTTTTACTGCTTCTCCGTGAGCACCTTTTCTTCCTTCTCAAAGGTGGCTAGGCTTTGACTTCTTTGCCTGTTTTTGAATTTCATGTAAGTTGAATAATGCAGTATGTGTTCTTGAACACACCTTCTTTCTCTTTATATTTGTGAGACTCACCGTGTTGCTAAACGTAGCTGCAGCGTATCAGAGTCCATAGCTGTATGTGGTATATTTATTCTACTGTTGATGATTTGGCTTGTTTCTAAATTGGGACTCTCAGGAATAGGGCTGCAATAAACATTCTTGTATTAATCTCCAGTGCTCCTGTGTATTTCTGTTGTGTATGCACGTATTCAGAGTGGTTGTACAAATTTACCACTCACAGGCACGTGTGTTTCCAATCTTTCACATACTTGTCAATGCTTGGCATTGTCTTTTTTTAAGCCGTTCTCACGGGTGCATAGTGGTATCTTTTGTTTTCATTTCACCGATTACTAATGAGGTTGAAAGTCTTTTTACTTATTTTTTGAGACAAAGTTTTGCTCTTGTCACCCAGGCCAGAGTGCAGTGGCACCATCTCAGCTCACTGCAACTTCTTCCTCCTGTGTTCAAGCGATTTTCCTGCCTCAGCCTTCCAAGCAGCTGGGATTACAGGTGCCGACCACCATGCCTGGCTAATTTTTGTATTTTTAGTAGAGATGGGGTTTCACCATGTTGTCCAGGCTGGTTTAAAACTCCTGACCTCAAGTGATCCACCCACCTCGGCCCCCCAAAGTGCTGAGGTTACAGGCATGAGCCACCGTGCATGCTGGTTGAAAGTCTTTTAATGTATTTATGGCCTTTGAGATACTTTTTTTTTGGAGACAGGGTTTCATTCTGTTGCCCAGGCTGGAGTACAGGGGCACAATCATGGTTCACTACAGCCTTGACTTCTCTGGCTTAGATGATCCTCTCACCACAGCCCCCCAAGTAGCTGGGACTGCAGGGGTGCACCACCATACCCAGCTCATTTTCTGTGGAGATGGAGTTTTGCCATGTTGCCCAGCTGGTCTTGAACTCCTGGGCTCAAGAATTCCTCCCACCTCAGCCTCCCAGAGTACTCTGATTACAGGTGTGAGACACCACACCTGGAGTACAGTGGCACAATCTTGGCTCACTGCAACTTCTGCCTCCTGAATTCAAGCAATTCTCATGCCTCAGCCTCCCGAGTAGCTGACATTACAGGTGCCTGCCACCACACCCAGCTAATTTTCGTATTTTTGGTAGAGACAGGATTTCACCATGTTGGCCAGGTTGGTCTCGAACTCCTGACTTCAGGCAGTCTGCCTGCCTCGACCTTTCAAAGTGCTGGGATTATAGGCATGAGCCACCATGCCTGGCAAGGACTGAATATTTTCAATTGTGAAGTACCTGTTCAATAATTCTCTTGCCCATATTTCTGTTGGGTTGTCTTTTTCTTGCTACAGGTGTTCTTACCATATTCTGGATACTATTCTTTTGCCAGTTGAATGTGTTGCAAATAAGCGCCCCCACTCCATGGCTCACCTTTTTATTTTTATGATAGTGGGTTTTTTGATGAACCCACCCTATCAGAGATGATTTTAATTAATTAATGGGCTCTAAATATATTTTATTTTGTGTTTTTGCTTTTTTTGTATCTTGTTTAATCTTTCCCTGTGACAAGTATTAGAATAAGGAAGGCACTAATCTGTTACATTATCGTAGCTTTATTGTTTTCATATTTCACATTTAGATTTAAAACCTACTTAATTTCTAAGAATGGTGTGAGAGATGAAGTTCATTGTTTTTCTAAGTGGGTATGTATTCGACCAAGAGTTATTTTTTGAAAGAACGTTCACCCCTCTGTTCTGTAACACCAGCTTTCTCCATATGTGAATGGGTCTGTTCTGAAATCTGTTTTCTGCTCTATTTGTTCATTTGACTCAACGTGTGGCAATACCACATTATCTAAATTACTATGAGGTTTATGTCTCATCTTTATATATGATAGGCCCACCTTAATGTTCTTTTTTCAAGAGTGTCTTGCTTAATTATGGTCTTTTTTTTCCATATAAAATTTAGAAAAGCTTGCCAATTTCCACAGAAAAATCTATTGGGATTTTGATTAGAATTGCATTGAATCTATAGATAATTTGGGAAGAATTCCCATTTTCACCATATTAAGTTTTATTTTTCTATGTGGTATCTTTTAAGAGTTGTAGTTTATAAATTTCTGTTGCTAATGCATAAAGATGAAATATTTTTGCTTATAGCCTTGTTTGTTTTGAGCCTTATTACTATGACTTGTTTTTAGCCTTATTTCTCTTGTTTTTACTTATTAGTTTTAGTTAGCTACTTAGGCTCATTAATTTTTAATAATTTCTATGTTGATTTATTGCATTTTTTTTTATAGAATCGTATTGTCTGCAAAAATGATGGCTTTATTTCTTTCTAATTTTATTGTATTTTTATTCCTTTTTCTTGCTTTATGGGACTGGCTGCAATCTTCAGTATAGTGTTGAATTGAACGGTGCTTAAGGTAGTTTTTGTCTCATCCAGGAACTCAGAGGAAAAGCTTTCAGTATTTCACCATTGAGTATAAAGTTTGTCATAGATTTTTGCAGGTGTTCTTTTATTAAATTAGGAAATACTCTTCTATTGTTTGTGGAAATAAATGAAGACCAGCCAAAGAGAAAAGCAAAGGCCATTTTTTTAGAGCCTTCTGTAGCAAGGGAGTCCACCACCATCACCTGCATTTTGGCAGAGACTCACAGGCAGGCACAGGAGTGGAAAACTTTAGGAAAAAGGGGAGACTTCTGGTATACCCTGATTGCAGGCTGTTGGCTTGGAGACGCCACTGGCTGGTTACTACAAGCGGGGCATCCAATGTGACTGGTTAAGGGTGCATATTTGGTTTTCTCTGGTTGTTTTTAAGGCAGAAGTGAGGACAAAAATTAGGAAAGCTTTCAGTTATTAATCAAGTCCCAGCCATTCTGGACCCACTGTTGTAAGGGTTATCGTTTGACTTCCTGGGTTGTTACTAGTTAAAACAGCCTGAATTCCTACAAGCCTGACGTAAAGCGGGAGGCTTCCTGGGCTGGACACTGTACTTGAGGGATTGGTTTCTGGGCAAATTGCTGCAGGCTGTGGGTCTGGCCACTGTCCTTTACGTATTGTCTGCCACCTAGTTTTTTAAGAGTTACTGTTATGACTATTTAAAAATCATAAATAAGGATTTAATTTCATCTTTTTTGGCATATATTGATATCTGTATTTGTTTTTCTTTTATTCTGCTAGTGAATTAACTGATTTTCAAATCTTGATTCAATCTATAAATCCTGACAATAAATGCAGTTTTGTCTTGATGAATTATCTCTTTTAGACACTGCTGGATTCAGTTTGTAAATACTTTGTTTAGGGTTAACAGTATTCACAAATGAGGTAGAACTGTAATTTCCCTGTCTTGTAATGCCCTTGTGATGGCCAGGTTTTGGTAGCAAGATTAAGGCGATTTTATATAATGAGTAGGGACATGTTCCTACTTTTTCTATTCTCTGAAGAAGGTATACAAGATATACATTTATTTATTTTTCTTAAATGTTTGCTACAATTCACTGGGGAAGCCATGTGGGCCTGGAGTTTTAATTGCTAATAAAATTTGTTACATAGATATGAAGTAATCAGATTTATTACTTTTCTTGTGTCCATTTTAATAATTAAAAAAGCATTTTATTTTGAATAATAGATTCGTCAGAAGTTCTAAAAAACACCTACAAGGAGGACCTGTGTACCCTTCATTTGTTCTTCCCCAGTGCTAACATCTCACATAACTATGGTGCACTATAAAATCCAGGAAGTTGACAGTTACAGAATCTGCAAAGCATACTCACACTTCACCAGTTTTACATGTAGTTATGTGTGTGTGTGCATGCATGTAGTTTGATACAATTTTATCGTGTGTAGATTTGCTGTAACCGTCACTGACCACCAAATACATAACTTTGATCTCATTATACACTTTTTATGCTACCCCTTTACAGATATCCATCCCCTTCCCGTTTCCCTAATCACTGATCATCACTGATCTGCGGTTCATCCCCATAATTTTGTCATTTGAAGAACGTTTACATAACTGAAATGATAAACTATGCAGCCTTTTGGGGTTGTCATTTTTCACTCAGGATAAAAGAAATACTGCAATTAAAAATACTGAAAATGTGCGAATGGCTTCAGAACTGCTCAGTGGACTCTGAGGAGAAAGAGTTAGTGGAAGTCTAAAGTGCACTGAAGAAAGTGTTCACAGAAATCCCATCATCTTTGAGAATGCTGCCAGTTAAGTTTTATCGAATAGTAATGAATATCTTCTTGGAATTGGAGAATGGAGATTATTGTTATGTTGTGGCAGAAAGTTCATGATAGGTGGAAAATTTCCTTTGAATTGAGTGTCATAACTAAGATTTCTAAGCAAAGGTCTGAAGGTGCCACTTGGCCGTTTCTGATTCTTACAGCAAAATGTGCAAAAAGAGAAGTTGACGGATGAGCTGTCAAACAGAAAGGAGTCAGAATTTAACTTGATGGTTTTGAAAACTCTCAGCCTATACAGATAACAAATAATGCAAAAGTTAAGAAGTGGCCTCTGGACAAAGATAAAATGCAAGACATTATCAAGAAAGCTTGGTCTAAGCATGAAGCTGGAGGTATAATTGAAAAATCAAAGGTGGTTTACTCAGAGTATTATTTAGTCAAGTGCAAAGCTCTTTAAATTAATCATGGGACTCATAGATCTTCTTAAGCAATATAGATTCTAAGAAGGTGAAGAGTATTGTGTCTCTATAGATAGCCAAGATAGAGACATATTTATCTTAAGGAAATTTGGAGATGTAGCTTTTTATGTAATAAAGCGAATATCAAGAAGATTGACAGGAGACCCACATTATTTTTAAAAGACTTATATGTGTAGAAACAACAGCATCTTGGATTAAGGAGAATATAGTACCAGATGAATAGAAACTTCTGGGAGAAAACAGACCGAGTTTTTCAGCTGCAAACATACTAACTTCCATGAAAAAAGAAAGATGCCTTAGAGGGTGGAAACAAGAGCCCAGCAGGGAATCACGAGGAATTATTATCAGACCTAGAGATGTAATCAAGGAACTTTCAACATTTGCGCATCTGAATTTTAAAATTGATATGGACCAGTGGCTGTTTTGTGGCTCACATCTTCCTCTCTTTGAACAGAAAAGTCTATAGTGGTTATCCTGTTTCTGTTCCACCATTGTATGTTTTGTGTGTTGGGGAAAGATTACTAGTCATTTTAGTTTCGCTGGTTTACAGATCACGAGGAACTATACTTGAGATGATGTGAAGATGTATACCTTCGGAGGTTCATCTATACCTGAGCTTGAATGACTTGATTTTGGTAAAGCTGGTTGCCATATTGGGAACAATCCTTGTCAGTAAAGCCACATGGCAAGGGATGGAGGCTTGTAAACAACTATAGAGGTGAGGTTGGAAGGCGGTTCCTCCTTTTCTAGGCTGACCTTTCAGGTGGGACCTTAATCCTGGCTAACGGCTGGACTGTAAACTCAGGAATGACTTTGAGCCAAAAGCCCCCTGTTAAGCTACATATGGATTCCTTACTCAAAAAACCTGAGTGATTATAAATATGCACTGTTTCAAGGCACCAAGTTTAGGGGGTAACTTTTTATGCAGCAATGGATTATGTATACGATAAGATTCAGTGCTTTGAAGACATTCCTTCATCTTCTTGATTCTTTTATTTCTTTTGAGAAGTGATTCCTGTGTCTTTTTGGTGGCTTCTCTGAAGCTCTAAAGCTATTTTCAGAACTTTAAAGTTCTTGGGGTATGAATTAGTTTTCTAGGACCATTGTAACAGGCTGGCTTAAAAACGAAAGACATTTATTTTTTCAGAGTTTTGGAGGCTAGAACTCTGAAAATTGTGTTGCTAAGCAAAAATCAAGAGAGCAGAGGAGCCAAACTTTCTCTGGAGGCTCAAGGAAAAAAAACCTTTCCTGCCTCTTCCAGCTTCTTGTGGCCCCAGCCGTTTCTTGGCTTATGGCAGCATCACTTGAGTCTTTGTCTCCATCTTCACACAGCCTTCTCCTCTGTCTTGATGTGTCCTTGCCTCCTTTTTTTTATTTTTTTGAGGCAGCGTCTCACTCTGTCTCCAGGTTGTAGTACAGTGGTGTGATCTCAGCTCACTGCAACCTCCACCTCCTGGGTTCAAGCAATTCTTCTGCCTCAGCTTCCTGAGTAGCTGGGACTCCAGGTGCATGCCACCGTGCCCAGCTAATTTTTGTATTTTTAGTAGAGTCGGGGTTTCACCATGTTAGCCAGGATGGTATTGACCTCATGATTTGCCCACCTTGGCATCCCAAAGTGTTGAGAATACAGGCATGAGCCACCACGCTCTGCCTTTCTCTCCTCTTCTTAGAATAAACCTGATGACTAGATTTAGGTGAACCCCAAATCTAGGATAATTTAATTTTGATATCCTTAATTTATTATATTTGCAAAGACCTTATTTTGAAATAAGTAAACATGCTGAGGTTCTGGGTGGACATGGATTTTTGGAGAACACTCTTCAGCCCACTACTGTGTAGTCTTTATTATCATACTTGGGATATGTGAAAATTCTTGAATCTGTATCTTGATGCCTCTCCTTGGTATTGGGAAATTTTCAGGAATTAACTCATATCTTTAAATATTGCTTATTTCCCATTCTTTCTCTGTTGTTTCTCAGCTTCAGTTGTGGATGTGTGTGTGTTTCTGTGCTCAATCTTTAAATATTGCTTATTTCCCATTCTTTCTCTGTGTTTCTCAGCTTCAGTTGTGGGTGTGTGTGTTTCTGGGAGTGTATTTACTTCGTATTTAAGCTCATTTTGTTGCCTTTTTATGTTCTATTGTTTGTTCGTGCTTCATCCTGGATGTTTTCTCGTGACCAGTCTTCAAGTTCACAGACTTTCTCTTTAGCTGTATTCGATCTGCTTTTAAGCACATCCTTTAAAGTCTTAATTTAATTTCTCTTCCAGTTCTAGAAGTTTTCATTTCTTTGTTTCCATTTATCTGCCAACTTTCTTGAACTCTAAATTTATCTTCTTGAAAGTATTCAGCCTAGTTAGTCAAAGTTATCTTGTAACTATTTGTTAGATTTCCTGTGGTTCTGTTTGTTTTGCTCATTCCTCTTTTTCTTTTTAAATCACATAGTCTGGTTCCCTATGTGGCTCATGATGTTTTAGAATATATTTTTCTTATGGCTGGTTACTAGGGACATTGGCAAATCTAGATCATCACAAACTACTTTTAGTGATTGAGATTTTACAAAATTAGGCTTCATTTCTCTTAGGGCCAGTGTGTTTCTATTTCATCTTTAATTAAAGGCTGCATTTTTTGGGTCTCAATTCAAAGTGTTTGTTTCCCACAATTTTCCTTTTGCTTGGTGGGTCTTGGAATCTAGCATTTGTACCGTTATTTACATGAGGCCATTAGAAAGCTCTGCTCAGCATTCTCAGCCTTTCACTGGCATGTTCTGAATTGGTATACAGACCCTGCAGTAGAGAAGGCAGACCCAAATGCTGGGCTTGCCTCTCTGGAGGTACATTTTCTTTTGTGCCATAGTCTTGTAAACATTCACTGATTTCTTAGCTCCACAGTGTCCTCAGACAGACTTTTAAATTTGTCTGGCTTTTCCCATTTATCTCAACAGGAATGGTGGTTTGAATAACCTAATCCATCATTATCAGAAGTAGAAGTCTTTTAATGCCAATGATATTTTAAGTTTCTGGATGCTGACATACCACACTACATTTTTATCACATTGGCCAGATCCAAGCCAGAATGCTGGGAATAATATATGTCCAATTAAAAATAGTGGGGGCCGGGCACAATGGTTCATGCCTATAATCCCAGCACTTTGGGAGGCTGAGGTGGGCCGACTCTTGACTTCTATTTGAGGTCAAGAGTTCAAGACCAGCCTGACCAACACTGCTAAACCCCATTCCTACTAAAAACACAAAAAGTAGTTGGGCATGGTGGTGCATGCCTATAATCGCAGCTACTTGGGAGGCTGAGACACTAGAATTGCTTGAACCTGGGAGGTGGAGGTTGCAGTGAGCTGAGATTGTGACGCTGCACTCCAGCCAGGGTGATGAAGTGAGACTGTGTCACAAATAAAAGAGGGGTTTTCATTTTACATGATGTGATTACTACATATTATATCCCTGTATCGAAACATCTCATGTACCCCATAAATATGCACATCTACTGTGTACCAACAAAAATTAAAATAAAAAAACCTTTACATTAAATTTTTATGTTGAAAAATAGGGGGCTCCCATATGGAAGAGGTCCACTTGAAACCCTATTCATAATAAGGTTCTTATTTATTTTTAGATGGAAAACACAATCTACCACCTTGCTTCACTGGGCCCTAACCACAGCTATTACTGGATGGTTGAGATTGTGTGATAAAAAGATAACATTTGGAGAAAGTCTAATGTTGTATCAATGTTTATTGTATTGAATTAAGAAGTCCAGTGATGTAATCATAAAAGAAAACAAGTAGGTGTATATTTTGTAAACCAGAAACCTGGTAAACCTTAAAATAATGGAAGTGTCATTTTCAAGGTGAATGTCAGAAAAAAAATACGTTCTCTTACGGCTTTGGGGACATTGAGATGTTTCCACCATAATCTGCCTCCTATTAGTATTGGGAACCTGGGCTATGATTCTCTCTAGTTCTTGTGTTCCACGTATAAAATGTAGATAATAATTCATATTTGCATGATATTTAAGGGTTCAACTGGAGAATGTACTCTGAGTTATGAGTACAATGTTCCATTCTTCTTGACTAACACTAACATATGTTGTGAAATGTTGAAAAAAAAAATCAATGGTTGCTTGCTAAACCAGTGAACTATCAATGATTAGAAATTTCAGGGCCTGGCTGGGTGCAGTGGCTCGTGCCTGTAATTCCAGCACTTTGGGAGTCCGAGGCGGGTGGCTCACTTGAGTGCAGGAGTTTGAAGAAAAGCCTGGCTAACATGGCGACACCTAGCTTCTACTAAAAATTTAAAAATTAGCTGGGCGTGGTGGCATGAGCCTGTAGTCTCAGCTACTAGAGAGGCTGAGGCAGGAGAATTGCTTGCACCTGGAAGGTGGAGGCTGCAGTGAGCCTCTACCTGTGCAAGATCCCACCACTATACTCCAGTCTGGGCGACAGAGCAAGTTTCTGTCTCAAACAAACAAATGAAAAATTTCAGGGCCTAAAAATGATGAATTTTCAGTTGACCTTTTGAGAATATTGTACTTTCACGTTCTACCATTCAGTGGAACTATTCACATGTATTTCAGGAAGTTAGAGGGAAGTTGCATCCTATTGACAAACCCATCATCTGTTAGAGCAGTCAAAATCGGAGTCTCTTCCATGTATTATATGTCTCTTTATATGGGCTCAAGACTAAACGTTTTGTTTGTGTTCTTTACTTCTACCATTAATTCTTCTGTTAAGTATAATTGTTAAAATTAAAAAATGCCTTTGTTTAGTATTTATTAAACTACAGTTTATCAGTACCCAGCTATTGAACCAATTGGTATACATAGCTTCTTTCTGATAACCTCGCAATAGATAACTGTTCAATTTTCTCAAAGACTTATATCCTCAAAATGTATTTTAATAATATCCAAGGTTTTTCTCTTTCGTGGTGGGAAACCATTGCCCCAAAGGGTTGCAATTCTTCTCTGTATTTTATCAATATGGTAATCGTATTATCTAGTTCACTCCAAAATTAGACTTTGTGGTTTAAAATAAGTTTTCACATATAACTGTATAGCAATAGAGATGTTGAGTTTTCTTGTGAGAAGCCAACATCTGTTTTCAAGTGGGTCTGAAACATATTTGTAGTAAATCTGATGTTAAACAGTGGTGGTATCAGTACAGTTACATCAACAAATAGTTATACAGTGCTCACCATCTGGTATTGATTCTTAAGTTTTTTTTTTTTTTTTGAGGTGGAGTCTCGGTCTATCACCCAGGCTGGAGTGCAATGGTCTGATCTCAGCTCACTACAACCTCTGCCTCCTGGGTTCAAATGATTCTCCTGCCTCAGCTGCCTGAGTAACTGGGATTACAGGTGCACCACCACGCTTGGCTAATTTATTGTATTTTTAGTAGAAATGACGTTTCACCTTGTTAGCCAGGATGGTCTCGAACTCCTGACCTCAGGTGATCTTCCCATCTTGGCCTGCCGAAGTGCTGGAATTACAGGTGTGAGCCACCATGCCTGGCCGGATTCTTAATTTTTAGGGCCTTCAGTAAATTCCTTAGTATGTAGAACTTTAATTTCTTTAAGTAACTGAAGTGTTGCAAAAGAAGTTATATATCCTCTAGTAACGAGGGTAGTACACAGTTCATACTAGATATTCAATAATTACTTGATTCAGTTATTCACCAGTTTATTGAGAAAGAGAGAGAGAGAGAGAGAGAGAGAGAGAGAGAGAAAGAGAGAAAGAGAGAGAAGCAGCTGGTGGCAGACAGAGTCCAGGGTAAAAGGCCTGGACTCTGTATTTTAATTCCTTTCTTCAATTACTTTCCCCAGAAACTTTTCGGGATGTGTTTCTTCTGGATATTCTTTCTTCTCAGATCTACAACTCTGTTCTCTGATATTAGCTACTATAAATACTTATTGTTGAATGGTGCCAGAAACAGAAAAGACAGAGATCAAAATACATTTTAATCTAACTCTCGAATCCAAACCTGGCATTTCACATTTCTCACCTCTATAAGCAGGTGAAGTGACAATATAATGGTTGGAAGAACAGCATTAGCATCTCTAAATATAAGAACTGCTTCTACCATGTACCAGAACTGCTTCCTTGGACGAATTGCTCAACCTCTAGGCCTCGTAGATACATTGAAGGGCTGAAATCTGCCACCCACAGCTGGACTATTTCTGTATTATGATATTTTGTGATAATTTCTGAGGTGATTTCCAAGAAACCTTTTAATGGTGATTAAACTATTTTAATTATTAAACACTTTTAATGGTGATGAAATGTAAACTATTTTAAATTAAACACTTTTAATGGTGATGAAACTACTGATTTCAAGACTGTTCCTGTAGTAATATCACTCCCACTTGGGTTCTGATGATTTCTTGCAAGGCAGACAGAAATGTGGTTACCACAAATACATTAGACATTGCAAATAACTTGTAGCTGATTTTTAATATAAATATATTAGGTGATTATCCATTGCTCATGTCAGAGCGATGTGTTGTGTGTTTTGCAGTAAGGAAAAGGAATTGACAACTTCCTGACTTGATGATATCAATGTGTCTGTTCAGCTGTAAACTTTGAGATTGATTTTCAAGAATAGGATTCTGAGAACATTGTCATTGTATATAGTCCTTGAAGACAGGAACATGCCCTATCTGTAAGGGATGGTACAGTCATAGTGAAAAAAAATTGAAATAGAAGACCTGAGTATGTGTCCCTGTGCTGATGTACACTTTTTGTGAGATTTCTTAAAAAAACACATAAGCGGCAGGCATGGCTCACACTTGTAATCCCAGCACTTTGGGAGGCAAGGCAGGTGGATCACAAGGTCGGGAATTCAAGACTACCCTGGCCAACATGCTGAAACCCCATCTCTACGAAAAATAAAAACATTAGCTGAGTATGGTGATGTGTTCCTGTAATCCTAGGTACTGGGGAGGCTGAGGCAGGAGAACTGCTTGAACTGGGACCCAGGAGGTGGAGGTTGCAGTGAGCTGAAATAGCATGACTGTGCTCTAGCCTGGGCTACAGAGGGAGACTGTCTCAAAAAGAAAAAAAAAGCAAACAACAACAACAATGAAACACATAAGCCCCAGGGCATATTTTTTCTCATTTGCTGAATATGAATATGATAACTGCTTGAGAGTGGAGGTAGAGATGGAGAGTTGTTGTTTGACACATCTGAAGCTGCTTATGCAAGATTATTAAGTTCTAGTGATCTGTTGTTTGGCCTTGTACCTACAGTTAACCATGTGGTATTATACATGTTTTCACCCCAATAAAATAACCCAGTATTATATTGGGGGATGTTGAAGTGCTTATACATTATAATCACTCAAGTTAGTTAATGGAAGTGGTATCTATTACATATTCTTGAAAATGGAAAAAATAGGTTAATGTGTGACTATTTGGCTTCACTTTTTATTTTGCATATTTTGAAGTCATCTTCAGTACACATACATTATACTTTACTTCTCATTTATAAAACTGACATATTTTATAGCATCTTCTTCCTGCTTTAGAACTAAACTAATTAATGGAAGAGGTGGGTTGAAGTTTAATGTTATTAAGTATGTTATTACTCTAATGGAGATACATGGAGCTTTTCCTTGAGTATTTTGCTGTGGAGTGGGTCACCTGTGTTTTTTAGGTTATTTGTTTATGTGCAATACCTTGGAACACATAAATGGCCATATAAAATCTTCCAAAGTAGTGGTACAATAGTGGCCTGAAAAAGTGGGGAGAATTCATATTTATTGAGAAATATTGGCACAAAATATAATCATTTAACCTATATTATAGTAGATCTACAAATTTGGTTACTATGAGAAATAGTCTTATGTTAATTGAACATAATGGATCCCAAGAAACTGTGCCTCACTGAATTCCATAAATATTTTTTATTTAGCTGTTTATTGAACCTGTTGGCCATAGGGAAAATATATGGAGTGAATCTCCCTGCCAAGGATGTTCATGGACTTGCTGTTTATGAACCCTTGAGGAAGTTTATTTTGTGCTGGGTCATGACGCTGTTTCTGGATGAAATACCAGAGTGGTTTCAAATATTTTTCTCAGAACGCAGTATCTTTTGTTATGTGCTTTAAAGTCATTAAAATTAATTAATATGGAGATGCTATTCATTATAGAAGTTTAAGCTGTTACGTTAGCATTTTACTAACAAGAATATGCTTTCGTACTTTTTTGCTGTAATATTGTATCTACTTAAAAATTGGCATTCATTAATCCTTAATTTTGTATGCCATAACTTCATGAAAAAATAAAATTTGATTAAATGTGTTAGATAAATGAAGCTGAATTTTATTAAATGACAACGAACTGTTTGGGGAGTGCTTTTAAATTACTTTTAAGTTACCTCAGAAATTTGTTATAAATGCATCTGTGCTATTTTATGAGGTTTTTTTCCTTCTTGGGATGAGCCAGCTTATATTTAATTTTAAATATGTATTTAGTTATAGCCCTGGAATGTGAATAATTAGAATGAATTTACCAGGGCTCTTTAGTGCTGAAAAAAGAAGTTAGGTAACACATCAACTATGTATGGAAAGCTGCTTTCCAACACTCTATGGTGTAATTAACAACAAAAATTCATACTCCTGCAGGATTGTGACTGTGTGATATGATTTATCCTACACAGTAATAAATGGCTAAACTTTAAACATTAATGACCATATTCGTATTTACAAATAGGATGATTGTAACCATATATATATATATATATATATATATATATATATATATATATATAAAATCATATGTATTCCAGGTGATTCTGTATCCCAAAGTTAAAATAAGAAAATAGACAAATTTCTGCATGTTTAAATGGAAATGCTAAAATGGTTGAAAATAGGCTGGGCAAGGTGGCTTATGCCTGTAATCCTAGCACTTTGGGCATCTGAGGTGGGCAAATCACGAGGTAAGGAGATCGACATAATCCTGGCTAACATGGTGAAACCCTGTCTCTATTAAAAATACAAAAAATTAGCCGGGCGTGGTGGCGCATGCCTATAATCCCAGTTACAAAGGAGGCTGAGGCAGGAGAATCCCTTGAACCAGGGAGGTGGAAGTTGCAGTGAGCCAAGATTGCACCACTGCTCTTTAACCTGGGTGACAGAGGGAGACTCTATCCCAAAAACCAACCAACAAACAAAAAGCAACATATTTTTGAGAGAGATTAGTTACTTTTTCCTGGTTCTGAATCTCAGCTCTGCCATGAGCCTGCTATGATTGGTGAGAACAAGTGGCTGAACTTCTCCTGGCCTTAGTTTTCCCATCACACTATCCATAAAAATAACCCAATATTTTTATTAATTGCCTAATGTAGCTCTACAGTATTTTTCCTATAATTTATGGCTCATATATGAGCCTTTTATAGGATAATTTTATATTTTTTTTGTATGGGAGGAATAGAGAGATTTCTCTCTGTTGTGCCTGATTGACATTTGTGTATTATTATTGATAGTTTAGATAAGTTTCTTCCAGGTTCACAATTTGTCATTGAGTATGTCATGAAAAGTTCGAGGAATTTTACTAAGTTTGAGGAAACATGTATCAAGTTTATTTTCTGCAAAAGTTTAACATGCCAGACATTTCAAGGTTTTGTAAGCTATGACTAATCTTCACCACTTATTGAATCGAAGGCATTTTTAGGTATATTTTTGGCATATTTGGTATATTTTTGGTATGTCAGATTTTTAATACAACCAACAATTCTGAAACATTATATAAAATTACTTAAAATAGAAAAGTCTTGTGATATTGATAGGGCATAATTGGAAGGATTTCAGGCCTATCTAGGTGCTTCTCTCTGGAATATTTGTCAATACGGGTTCTCTTTTCAGCTCTTAGTGGCCAGTGCTGAATGAACCCTTTTCATCTGTTTCAAAAGGGTTTCCACAGTTGAGCTTTGGCTCTATGTCTTTCAAGCCTTGTTTACCTTTTATTACTCACACACTCCAATACCAGGGCACTGGATGGAGACTGTCTGGGAAGATACACGTGAACAGGGATGTGATTCTGAATGCCAATAATGGCAGTGGAGCTGGGAATGAGCTATTACAGGGCAAAACACTGAGACTGTGCAGGAAGAGAGTGTGTCCTGGCTCCCAAGGTGAGGGTCTTGGGAAGACGGAGCAACTATTATCAGAGAGAAGAAAGCGGGAGACTTGGTTTTCTTTCTTTTTGCAGGGAAGCTGAGGTTTTGGATATTTGGCCTCTCAGGCGAGGTGAACATTTCTACCTGGGAGGGAGAAATAAGGAGCTCAGCAAAGAGAGCAGAGCTTGTGAGAAAGATACTGGAGTCACCATTGCTGTGAGTTCCCAGGAAAAAGCACCAGTGTTGGCAGATCTGCTCCTCCTCCTCCTTTCCTGTCTTCCTTCCTGTCCTTGGCAGGGGATCACTGCTTTAGAGTACTTGAGCATTCTCTGCACAAGAGCAAAATATAGACTTATCCTTAAACTGTCACTTAGGGCTGGGGAGAAGGGCATCTCTCTCCAGGGTGGGGTATAAAGGAAAAAAAATCTCTGCTTTTAAATTTAAGAATCACGGCTGTATGGTGAGAAAGAGACTGAACCTTGAGCATCTTTGCCCTTTGGGAGGGCAGCAGGGCACTGGAACCAGCCAGCCCTGGAAGTTTCCTGATATAGAAACAGGTGCATAAATCCAGAGCAGGAGGGGGAGATGAGACAGGGCTTTGGGACATGGGAAATGTCTCTTTGTTAGTAAGAAAATGGATAGCTTTTAACTGCCCCTTGAATCTGTCTCCGAATTTTCTGAACAGTTAGTGTTAATAAATGAATGAGTAGGTCATTAAGTGAATGATGTTTCTGACTTGTGTTGAATGCCTTCTCTGCACCAAACACAGCTCCTAGGTGGGTTCTGTCCCAGCGTTTGGTCCTATGTAGCCAGCTTATGTATCACTTAGGACCCAGTGACAAGTTGTGAGTCCTACTGGGGAGACTTGGGGCACCCCATGTAGACTCCTCCAGTGGGCAGGAAATAAGAGAGGGGCAGCTACATCCATTCTCCAGCTGCTGCAGAATGAGTAGGTGGTCTGGGGGGGGGTTTATTTTCTTTTTCCTTTTTAAAGGGTACACTAATTTTGTTAAAAACGTATTTTCCTAGAATAGTAACCACAAAATATACCCTAAAATTAATCACTGTAATTTAATAAAAATAACTAGAGAAATTACAATGACCTTTAAAAAAACCACCATGCACATTAATCGGCGGTAGGCAAATCAGGTTATGAAAGGAGTCAGATTCTTCAGCACTTGCCCTGCATCCCCTAAGTTGCAAGTTTCCGAGAGTGATCTATAAATTGTTTGCATTACTTATAGCTTTTAGAAATGACAGACTAATCTGAGCAATTAGATTCTTGGGAAAGATCAAGACGCTTATTAAATCTTAGCTTAGTTACTCCCAATTACAGCCATCCATTTATCCCTGTGGAATCAATTACTAATGCACAGCTACAGTTCATTCGCAGCACGACTGGTCTTTATCTCAGATTATTAAAAAGCCACCATTATTGCCAAATATCCGTCAAAGGGGTCCATAATTAGTTAACGCAGCTAGACCCTGCAGACTTTATTGCATGACGACGATGCAGAGTCTGTTTTCCGATTTGCTTTGCAAAATCACACATGTTACACCATTCAGGCAACAGCCATGTTCAGTAACAGTGGATCTTTATGGAGTAGCCACGTGGCAGGCACTGTTCTGAATGCTGTGGATGTACCCATGGACAAACGAAGTAAAACCCTGGTCTTATGGAGTTTGATTCCCATAGGCACAGAGAGATGAACAAATATGTAGAGCATATACTATGTCTGCCTGGGCTAAGTGCTTTGAAAACAAAGTGGAGTTAAAAAAAAAAAAGCATCAGATGGGGAGATTGGAGTTGCTTTATGTGGTTGGTCAGGGGAGCCTTTTGGACAAGGTATTTTTGAAGTGGAGACCGGAAAAGAGGTGGAGAAGGAGCCACATATATATGGGGAGTTAGAACCAAGGACAGCAGCCCCATGGAAAAGCCTTTTTTTTTTCTTTTTTCTTTTTTTTTTTTTTGAGACAGTCTCTCTCTCTCTGTAGCCCAGGCTGGAGAGCAGAGGTACTATCGTGGCTCATTGCAACCTCTGCCTCCCAGGTTCAATCAATTCCCCTGCCTCAGCCTCCTGAGTAGCTGGGGTTACAGGCATGTGCCACCATGCCTGGCTAATTTTTTGTATTTTTAGTGGAGATGGGGTTTCATCACATTGGCCAGGCTGGTCTCAAACCCCTGACCTTGTGATCTGCCTGCCTTGGCCTCCCTGTAATCTCAAAGTGCTGAGATTGCAGATGTGACCCACTGCACCCAGCTTGGGAAGCCTCTTTGGTGTGTGGGAGGAGCAGCAGCCTGGAGGACTGTGAGAGGAAGGAGAGGGAGGGAGGCTGAACAATTAAAGTCCTTGCAGGTGTGTCTGAGACTGGGGATTTTATTCTGGATGGAACAAGATTTGAGCAGAGCAGTGAGGTGGAATGACGGGAACATTCTGGCTGGGTGTTGGGAGCGAGGTGAAAGCAGCTTCTTTAGCCAAGCACTCAACAGTGGGGAGGCAGAACAGGGGCCCTCGGGATCTTCTAGGAGGGGGAGCACTGGGCTTGCGGAGGGTGGCAGGTACCCAGCAGAGAGGAGAGGCGTGCTCTGCACCTCTGTCTGGTGCCTCCCACCTAGTTAGCACCGGAGCTTATTGCACCAGGTCTGAAAACTGGTCCTCATGCTCAGGCTTTGACCCCTCTCACAGTTGACCCAGTATCTGGTTGGCCTTTCTGTCCCATGTCACCAGCTCCAGGCAGCTGGATGTTTCAACCCTATGTGAGGGGTGACTCTGTGTCTCAGGATCTATTCAGAGTCCCCATATCTGCAAAATGAGGTTTCCTGGACACAAAGGACACCAGAGAGAAGAGAGCAGGACAGCACTGCTTCTCGGTGATGGAGGTGGTGGTGAGGGTCTTGGGTTCCGAGCTCCTCCTCTGCTTTTGAGCAGAGGAGTATTAAGTTTCCCACTTGGTCCAAGCAGAGTTTTGTGGAAGCTCCTGCATGGGGGCTAGTATCCACAAATACTATGTTATTATATCGTCCCATGATAATTTATGTCATGCTGGTTTGAACGTTTGTTAGATAATGATTTAGCAATGAGGAGGCTCTCTGCATCCTTACCAAGTACTATTTTTGCTGCAGCACACCTGTGCTACTAGGTAGCTTTGTGTGCTCAGGTGGCTGGATGCCAGTAGCTCTCACTGTGTTACATGCACCATGGAAACATGCTTTTTCAGCAACAGGAGAATTGAGAAGCTTTGTGAATTCTCTGTGCTTAAGTGCTTTGAGGAAATTATTTGGATCCACAAAGCCTTGTAATACTTTCACCCAAATTAGTGACTTCTGTGGGCATGATCATCCCTCACCCCTTCTTCTGAGTGTGCAAATGCAGAAGCATTAATTTTCTTTTTCATCAAAGTGCAGCTGCAGAGTGTTGTCTGCTCTTTAGAGATCCCATTGTAAAAAGACTGAATTTTGCAAACGCAAAGTAAATATTGGTCAATTGCAATAATTGCCTTCACGGTAGCAATTGAGTGTTTCAACTTTTTGATTCCCACACTTAGTGTCTTCTCCCAAAAGCAGGGATTATAGGAACAAGCCACCTTACCTGTCCAGGTCTTTTTTTTTTTTTTGCAGAAATCCTAGTTTCCAGTGCCATTTGTAGGTGTCTAAGGACAGTTTTTACTGTGTGCTCTCATTTCTGTTGGCCTGTTTTTCTTGGGAGAAATTTGAACTCCTCTTTTTGTGGCATCCTTCCAAAAGTGTTTCACATTGCATTTTATTTTGCTCATGTAACACTTAACATGAATATCTTGGATACTCATCCTACTCTTCTAAAAAATTATTTATTTTTTATTTTACTTTAAGTTCTGAGGTGCTTGGGCAGAATGTGCTGATTTGTTACACAGGTATATATGCGCCATGGTGGTTTGCTGCACCCATCAACCCGTTATCTACATTAGGTATTTCTCCTAATGCTATCCCTCCTCTTGCCCCCCAACCCCCAATAGGCCCCAGTGTGTGATGTTCCCCTCCCTGTGTCCCTGAGTTCTCATTGTTCAACTCCTACCTAGGAGTGAGAACATGCAGTGTTTGGTTTTCTGTTCTTGTGTTAGTTTGCTGAGAAAGATGGTTTCCAGCTTCATCCACGTCTCTGAAAAGGACATGAACTCATCCTTTTTTTTAATGTCTGCCTAGTAGTCCCTGTTGTATGTGCCACATTTTCTTTATCCAGTCTGTCATTGATGGGCACTTGAGTGGTTGCAAGTCTTTGCTATTGTGAACAGTGCTGCAGTAAACATACCTGTGCATGTGTCTTTATAGTAGAATATTTTATAGTCCTTTGGGTATATACCCAGAAATGGGATTGCTGGGTCAAAAGGTATTTCTAGTTCTAGATCCTTGAGGAATTGCCACAGTGTCTTCCACAATGGTTGAACCAATTTACACTCCCACCAACAGTGTAAAAGTGTTTCTATTTGTCCACATCCTCTCCAGCATCTGTTGTTTCCTGACTTTTTAAGGATTGCCATTCTTAGTATCTCATTGTGGTTTTGATTGGCATTTCTCTAATGAGCAGTGATGATGAGCATTTTTTTAATATATCTGTTGGCTGCATGAATGTCTTCTTTTGAGAAGTCTCTGTTCATATCCTTTGCCCACTTTTTGATGGGGTTGTTTGTTTTTTCTTGTAAATTTGTTTAAGTTTTTTGTAGATTCTGGATATTAGCCCTTTGTCAGATGGGTAGATTGCAAAAATTTTCTCTCATTCTGTAGGTTTCCTGTTCACTGCAATGATATTTTCTTTTGCTGTACAGAAGCACTTTATTTTAATTAAATCCCATTTGTAGTTTTGGCTTTTGTTATTGCTTTTGGTGTTTTGGTCATGAAGACTTTGCACATGCCTGTGTCCTGAATGGTATTGCCTAGGTTTTCATCTAGGATTTTTATGGTTTTAGGTCTTTCCTTTAAGTCTTTAACCCATCATGAGTTAATTTTTGTATAAGGTGTAAGGAAGGGATACAATTTCAGCTTTCTGCATATGGCTAGCCAGTTTTCCCAACACCATTTATAAATAGGAAATCCTTTCCCAATTGCTTGTTTTTGTCAAAGATCAGATGGTTATAGATGTATGGTGTTATTTCTGAGGACTCTGTTCTGTTCCATTCTTTTATATATCTGTTTTGGTACCAGTACCATGCTGCTTTTGTTCCTGTAGGCTTGTAGAAGTCAGGTAGTGTGATGCCTACAGCTTTGTCCCTTTTGCTTCTGATTGTCTTGGCTATGCAGGCTCTGTTTTGGTTCCATATGAAATTTAAAGTAGTTTTTTTCCCCCAGTTCTTGGAAGAGAGTTAATGGTAGTTTGATGGGGATAGCATTGAATCTGTAAACAACTTTGGGTGGTATGGCCATTTTCATGATATTAATTCTTCCTATCCATGAACATGGAATGTTTTTCCATCTGCTTGTGTCCTCTCTCATTTCCTTGAGCAGTGGTTTGTAGTTCTCCTTGAAGAGGTCCTTCACATCCCTTGTTAGTTGTATTACTAGGTATTTTATTCTCTTTGTAGCAATTGTGAATGGTAGTTCACTCATGATTTGGCTCTCTGTTTTTCTGTTATTGGTGTATAGGAATGCTTGTTATTTTTGCACATTGATTTTATATTCTGAGACCTTGGTGAAGTTGCTTATCAGCTTAAGGGCTGAGACAATGGAGTTTTCTAAGTATACAATCACATCATCTACAAACAGAGACTATTTGACTTTCTTGTTTCCTTCCCTTTATTTCTTTCTCTTGCCTGATTGCCCTGACCACAACTTCCAATACTATGTTGAAAAGGAGTGGTGAGAGGGAGGGGGGCATCCTTGTTTTGTGCCAGTTTTCAAAGGGAATGTTTCTAGTTTTTGCCCATTCAGTAAGATATTGGCTGTGGGTTTATCATAAATAAGTCTTACTATTTTGAGATACATTCCATCAATACATAGTTTATTGAGAAGTTTTAGCATGAAGGGCTGTTTAATTTTGTTGAAGGCCTTTTCTGCATCTGTTGAGATAATCATGTGGTTTTTGTCATTGGTTCTGTTTATGTGATGGATTACATTTGTTGATTTGCATATGTCAAACCAACTTTGCATCCCAGGGATGAAGCTGACTTGATCGTGGTGGACAAGCTTTTTGATGAACTGCTGGATTTAGTTTGACAGTATTTTATTGATGATTTTTGCATCGATATTCATCAAGGATATTGGCCTAAAATTTTGTTTTGTGTGTGTGTCTCTGCCAAGTTTGGTGTCAGGATGATGCTAGCTTCATAAAATGAGTTAGGGAGGATTCCCTCTTTTTCTATTGTTGGGAATAGTTTCAGAAGAAATGGTACCAGTGATTCTTTGTACCTGTGGTAGAATCTGGCTGTGAAACCATTTGGTCCTGGACTCTTTTTGGCTGGTAGGCTATTAATTGCTGCCTCAATTTTAGAACTTGCTATTGGTCTATTCAGGGATTCTACTTCTTCATGGTTTAATCTTGGGAGGGTGTATGTGTCCAGGAATTTACTCATTTCTTCTGAATTTTCTAATTTACTTGCATAGAGGTGTTTATAACATTCTCTGATGGTAATCTGTATTCTTCTGGGATCAGTGGTGATATCCCCTTTATCATTTTTCATTGTATCTATTTGATTCTTCTCCCTTTTCTTCTTTATTAATCTGGCTAGTGGTCTGTTTTGCTGGGATTTTCTCGAAACCAGCTCCTGGATTCATGGACTTTTTGAAGAGCTTTTCGTGTCTCTCTCTCCTTCAGTTTGGCTCTGATCTTAGTTCTTTCTTGTCTTCTGCTAGCTTTTGAATTTGTTTGCTCTTGCTTCTCTCATTCTTTTAATTGTGATGTTAGTATGTTGATTTTAGATCTTTCCTTCTTTTGTGGGCATTTAGTGCTATACATTTTCCTCTACACAGTGCTTTAAATGTGTCCGAGAGATTCTGGACACATTTATTGTGTCCAGAATCATTCTCATTGGTTTCAATGAACATATTTATTTCTGCCTTCATTTCATTATTTATCCAGTAGTCCTTCAGGAGCAGGTTTTTCAGTTTCCATGTAGTTGTGTGGTTGTGAATGAGTTTCTTAATCCTGAGTTCTAATTTGATTGTACTATGGTCTGAGAGACTGTTAGGATTTCCCTTCTTTTGCATTTGCTGAGTTCTAATTTGATTGCACTATGGTCTGAGAGACTGTTAGGATTTCCCTTCTTTTGCATTTGCTGAGGAGTGTTTAACTTCTAACTGTGTGGTCAGTTTTAGAATAAGTGTGATGTGGCACTGAGAAGAATGTATATTCTGTGGATTTGGGGTGGAGAGTTCTGTAGAAGTCTATTGGGTCTGCTTGGTCTGGAGCTGAGTTCAAATCCTGGATATCCTTGTTAATTTTCTATCTTCTTGATCTGTCTAATATTGACAGTGGGGTGTTAAAGTCTCCCACTTTTATTGTGTGGGACTGTAAGTCTCCTTGGAGGTCTTTAAGAAGTTCTTTGTGAATCTGGGTGCTCCTGCACTGGGTTCATATATATTTAGGATTGTTAGCCTTTCTTTTTGCATTGATCCTTTTACCATTATGTAATGCCCTTCTTTTTCTCTTTTGATCTTTGTTGGTTTAAAGTCTGTTTTGTCAGAGACTAGGATTGCAACCCCTGCTTTTTTTTGCTTTCCATTTTCTTGGTAAATCCACGTGCAGTATAGAGGAGGGGGTGTGGCCGGTGGGTGTCATGCACAGTGCAGAGGAGGAAGTGTGGGCTGGCAGGTGCCCTGTGCAGTGCAGTGGAGGGGGCACGGGTTGGCAGGTGTTATATGCAGTGCACAGGAGGGGTCATGGGCCGTAGGGTGCCATGTGTGGTACAGAGGAGGGGACGTGGGCCGGCAGGTGCTTCGTGCTGTGGTGCCTCAGACCCTGAAGAGCTTGTTACGTTCAGTGCAAGAAGACAAAAGGTGGGAGGGGCAGGACTGGGAAGGGGACAGTGCCTTCTGTAATTAACCACCCTACCTGCATGGATCAGTAGAGAGGATTAAGACATTGATAGGACCCCCTAAAATTAAGCAGCGAAATGGAGGGGCTCTCTTAGAGGTACTCTTCCACAAATACAACTGTTCAGGTTGGGTGGGGCAACCTCTAAACAAGCTGGATTCAGTCTCATGATAGTATGATTTGGCCCCAGGCAAAATGACAAACACAGTCTTGAAATTTAAAGAATTGGTATAGTTTTAATTTTGAGATAATCTCACAATTACTGAACAGTTGGAAGATAGGGAAATTCTTACCCTTCACCCAGAGAAGGCGGAAGATATGATGGCCTGGATGCCATAGAGTTGACTTCCCAGTGACAACAGCGTTCTTCTGTATCCACAGAGCACCTCTATCAAAATCCAGAAATTAGTACTAATGAAGTGCTAGCATCGAATGCGAAGATCCCATTCAAACCATTATCTGTTGCCCCAGAATGTCCCTTACGTCTCCCACATGCCAAACCAAAAAACCTTTCTTTTCTTTTACTCCACCCCTCTTTTTTTTTTCTTTCCTTCCAAAATAGAATCCAGAGTCATGTGGTATATTTACTTTTCCTTTTTCTCTGTTCTTCAGTCTGGAGCTGCTCTCAGTCTTCCTTTGACTCTCTTGACCTTGAAATATATATATATATATATATATATATATATATAGAGAGAGAGAGAGCGAGAGAGAGATGGAGTCTTGCTCTGTGTCCTCCAGGCTGGAGTGCAGTTGCGACATCTTGGCTCACTACAACCTCCACCTCTGGGATTCAAGTGATACTCCTGCCCCAGCCTCCAGAGTACCTGGAATTACAGGCACCCGCCACAATGCCCAATTAGTTTTTGTATTTTTAGTAGAGACAGGTTTTCACCACGTTGGCCAGGCTGGTCTTGAACTCCTGACCTCAGGTGATCCACCTACCTCAGCCTTCCAAAGTGTTGGGATTACAGGCGTGCGCCACTGTGCCTGGACTTGACCTTGATATATTTAATGGCTACAGGCCAGTTACTTTGTAAAACGTTCCTCGGTAAGGTTTGTCTGATGTCTGATATTAGATCTAAGTTACGTGTTTTTGGCAGGAATGCCCTGGAAATGGTCTTTCCCAATGCATCATACCTGAAGGCACACTGTGTTAATTTATCCTTTTATTGGTGATGTTCCCTTTTACCACTTAGCTAAGATGATGTCAGTGATATTTCTGTACTCTAGTTAATAAGCATTTTATATATTAATTAATAAGTCATCTAAATGTGTATTTGAGGCTATGTAAAGATGTCATTCTTCAGAAAACTTTCGTCCAATTTTTTCAAATCCGCTGGTGATTCTTGCCTAAGGCAATTATTCTATGATTCCTATTATGGATGACTTTCTAATGCTGTCACTCTTCGCACGGTCATCAGTTAGTATTTTGCGGTAAAATTTTTTTCTTTGCCTTCCTTTGTATAAACACATACATATATACACGCATAGCAATATAAACTCATTGATTTTTGTTTTACTCAATGCGTTATAAACCATTACTATCCTATGGTGAAGGGAGCCATTTTGGCTGATATGTGTGTGCTTGTAGGAATATGTGCTTGTGTAAGTGTGCATGTGTGTGTGTTTGCATGAGTGTGCATAGGTGTTGAGAAAGCCTCATAATTCTTTTAGTACTTTTTCTTTTTTGGGGGTCTGGGAGTAGAAGTTGTTTAAGGCTTATGCTATACTTTACCTGCCCTTGTCTTAGAATCAGCTGTATTTCCAAAGAGCCCTGGATTCTTTTAGTGGATAATGACATTTAAAGTCCAAGATCTCAGTGCTAAGTTGCTCTTCAATTAGTTGGGAGAGGCTTCCAGGCCTCTATGAGGACTTAGAAATGCATGTATGGGTACAACCCCTACACATACACCTGCTTTTATATCTGCATATATATATATATATATATATATATATATATATATATATATATATCTCACAAGTTTACATCAATGCCTCCAGTTTCAATCCAAATCCATTGGTTTTATTTTAGCTTTCTATATTTTAAAAAAGTTTCATTTATGTATCATTGGCATATACTAAACTGTGCATACTTAAAGTATTTGATTTGATAATTTCTTAAAACCACCATTTTTTTTTTCAGAGTCTCACTCTGCTGTCCAGGCTGGAGTGCAGTGATACAATCTCTTCTCACTGCAATCTCTGCCTCCCAGGTTCAAGCGATTCTCCCACCTCAACTGCCAAGTAGGTGGGATTGCACACACTTGCCATCATGCCTGGCTAATTTTTGTATTTTTAGTAGAGACAAGGTTTCATCATGTTGGCCAGGCTGGTCTTGAACTCATGACCTCAGGTGATCTGCCCTCCTTGGCCTCCCAAAGTGCTGGGATTACAGGTGTGAGCTGCCACACCAGGCCCACCTTAACCATTCTTAAATGTGTATCAGTTCTTTAGTGTTAAGGACATTCACATACTTGTGTAATAAGCTTTCCACTTTTTTTTTTTTTTTGGAGATAGAGTCTCCCTCTATTTCCCAGGGTGGGGTATGGTGGGGCAATCTTGGCTTACAGCAACTTCTGTCTCCCAGGTTCAAGTGATTCTCTTGCCTCAGCCTCCCATGTAGCTGGGATTACAGACGCATGCCACCACACATGGCTAATTGTAATATTTTTAGTAGAGATGAGGTTTATCTTGTTGGCCAGGCTGGTCTTGTACCCCTGACCTCGGGTGATTCCCCTGCCTTGGCCTCCCAAAGTGTTGGGATTATAGGCATGAGCTACTGTGCCTGGCCAGCTTTCCACATTTAAACACCCTTCACCAGCACTGAGGAACTTCGCTTTCAGTGTCATGGATATATTTATTTATTTGCTCAATTCTCCCATATGTGGCCAATTTCCAGACCAGGTAGGCTTGGCCCTGGCCCTGGTTCTCACTTGGTGGCCATGCTGGGGGAGTTCTACAATCTCTGTCTTCCCAGGCCTTGGAGCTGTCACCAATGGCAGTTGTGCTGGCAGCATCCACTGGTGCAGTCACTCTGGGCCTGCTGTGTGCCACCGCTTGTCAAATTGACTTAGACACGCTAATTCCCTAATGGACCCAAACCTTATAAACTTTCACACCATCAGCTGTGTGTCAGTGAGAGAGGCAGCACAGTGGAAATGTAGTGTAGCCTCGTGAGCTCTGCTCTCTGAGCTTAGTTCCTGGGAGGCCTTGGATGGATGAGTCACTCAGTCTCTCTGGGCTTCATTTCCTTATGTGGAAAAAAGAGGGTCCAAACAGTGCTTCCCTCAGTGAACCTTGGTTGGAATCCAGAGAGGTCGTATGTGTAAAGCACTTACAGGAGTGCCTGGCACGTTGTAGGTGGTATTTAAGAGTTAGCTATGTTTATCAAAATATTGTATGGTTGTGTTTTTGTGTGTTAATTTTGGCTTTTAGCACAGGATAGCAGGCAAGGACCATGTTGCATGCTTCTTATCCCTTCCTGCAAGGCAAAAGCAGTGTTGGTCCCTTGGTAAGGGTCTCAAAGCTGATTTGTTATTTGACAGGCTCTTAATGCAGACTAGCATAACCAGCCTTACCTGGGAGCTTGTTATAAATGTGAATCCTGTTATAAATGTGGCCTGTGACCTGCTGGATCAGAATTTGAGAGGGAGGATCACTGATCTGTGTCTCAACAGCTCCCCCAGTGGTCATGCACGTGAGAGTTTTAGATGTAGTGCCTGGTGTGTACCCTGCTGGGTGTGTCCTCCCTTGACAGTTCTCATGCTTACGGTGTTTTTTCCCTCTGCTGAAGCTTTTCCAACCTTGTTATCATTTGCTTTCACAACCCTATAGATGTGTTCTTTCCATTTAACACATTTGCAAGACAGACAGATGGTGGACACTATTCAGAATGCTTTCCCCAAGTGTGTCCAATAGGACGGTTTTACTCATTTCATACATATGAAGACACTTCCAAAATTTATTAGACACATTTACAAGCTTTCCACACTTATTAGATCAACACACAGAGGCCTTACTATGTTCTTATAGAGGATGTATTTTCAAGAGGGGGCATATTGTATGCAGCATGTCTCAAACTTATTTTACAGGAAAATGTGTTTGCGGGGGTGGGGCAGGGAAGAGTCTTAGAGTTCTTGGAACGTATTTTTAGAAATACTGCCTTACAGGAATAACTCTCCTGGTGGAAAACTCAGAGTGCAGGACAAGAATGAGTTATGTTAGAGAAGATCCTTAAATTTCAATTTCAAGTTACTGCATTCTCAGGAGCCGCCATTATAGTATGATCAAATGCAGAATCCATTCAACAATGCCTATAGAATGGAAAATAAAGACATTCACTGAAGCACTGTTGCCCTTTCCTTCCTGTTTACTCAATATAAGTTTTAGTAGACTATAATGGTTTTGATCAATGTAGATTATATTTTATGTCCCCCCCCCCTTGAAAAATCTTTTAAATACGATCACAAACCCCAGTGCATATACAACATAAAGATGGACAGATGTGAATCTGAGTTTTTTGAGAAAGTCCCCAAGTCGGAAACGCAGGAAGAGTGAGGGAGTCACACCTGGGTACCGGCTTCCTGATACCTGCTTCAGCTGCTTCGCTGCTACCTGACAGACTCAGGACTGAACTGTTGAGTGTGATGCTTTTTCATTAAGCATCAAAGAACCTTTCAGTGGGATTCTTCTTTGATATTTTTCTTTGCACCCCCCACCTGGGCCACCAGATATCCACTGAAATGTGGTGATTTTAAGCACCTTCAAGGAAATTATGATCTAGAGATTCTGAATTACTCTTTTCTGTAGCAGGATGTAGTCACCTTTTGTGGATGAAAACGTTGCGTATAGGCAGTTTCCTTGGCTGTGGTGCTGAATCACATGCCGTGATCACAATTGCAACCCAATAGGCTCCTTTTGATTATTCCCAATATGCTCGTGCTGAGATTTTCTTCTTCCAAAGCTATTCATCTGAAAATAGAGAATATGGTCTCATTCTTTTCTTTGTAAAAAGAACCCTAAGTGAATATGAGTATTTCATGTGAACTTCCCAAATAGATGCTGTTATTATGTATACAATGATTCCGAGTAACTCTTTTAAAAAAAAGTAGCATGACCATGGTGGCTTTATGAGGTCTGGAATGTGTCTCTGTGGACTTAAAATATCAAACTTGGAGGTCATTTGCTGTGTTCTAGCTTTTGTCCTACTTGAGATACATTTTCCATCATTAAATTTGTTATGAGAAGGCAGTAGGGTCCAGTAGACAAAGTCAGAGTAGACTGAGACATTAAAGGAAACTACTTTTGTTTTTTGAGACAGATTCTTGCTCTGTTGCCAGACTGGAGTACAATGGCGCCATCTCAGCTCACTGCGATCTCCACCTCCCAGGTTCAGGTATTACTCATGCCTCAGCTTCCCAAGTAACTGGGACCATGCCCAGATAATTTTTGTATTTTTAGTAGAGACGGGGTTTCACCATGTTGGCCAGGATGGTGTCAGTCTCCTGATCTTGTGATCTGTCTGCCTTGGCCTCCTACAGGCATAAGCCACCACATTCCAGCCAATACATTTTCAATTATTAAATTTTATTATGAGAAGGCAGTAGGGTCCAGTAGACAAAGTAGACTGAGACATTAAAGGAAACCACTTTAAGGGATCCCTCCTCTAGACTTTTGGACCCATATCAAGCCATACAGACAAGGGGTGTAGCTGTTGAGTCTTTGAGCAGTTCCTGGGTCAGTTCCACCATCACTGATGTTCTGTCTGTCTTTTCCATGCATTGTCCTTTGCGTTGATTTTGCTCCCAACAGCAGTTTTATCCCCATAACATTTGCTTCTGAAACCTGCAGCTTCACCACCTTGTAGCCAATACCTCCCAGTTCAGTATTGCTTAGAATCCTTGCTTTAATTCATAATTCTCCAACTTTCTTTATTCATTCAAGAAACATTTGTTGAACACCTGCTTATTCTACTGGATGCGTTCTGTAACAGTGAATAAAACAGACAAAGATTCCTAATTCCTACTCTTTCGGAGCTTACATTCCACAGGGAAGACAGATAATAAACAATGAACACAATAAAATAGTGAATGACTTAGAATGTTAGGAGGGGATATGTGGTATGGGGAAAGAGGGCAGCAGTGGAAAGAGGATTCGGGGGCTGGGGATGACACACAGCTGTCTTGCCAGTGAGTCTAGTGGTTGCTGCTTCTCGCTCTAGGTTCGGTCAGCAAAACCATCACTGTAATGGACCGGTGTGATATCTGTGGAAGGGAAAGGCAATCAAGATCTCTGTGAATGAAACTGTGGCATAGGGTTGGAGAGCTGCTCTGCTCCTGATGCAGGACAGTGAAGATACATTGCTGGCCTAGCCAGCTGAAAGAAAACTGCTTCTAGTGGGCCTTGAGGATAAGTATGGAGAGAAAAGTTTGCCAGACCAGTAGCTGCATACCAGGTAGCAGGGTATTGCTAATTTGCTCAAGCAGTGAAACCACATCTGGTACAGTAGTTGCAATTGGAGTCACCACCTGGTTAAACTTATGATAACCCGCTGTCATTCTCTAAGAGCATCTGTTCTCTGCATAGATCAAATAAGAGAATTGAACGGGAATGAGGTTGGGAATCACCACCCCAAGTCCTTGGGGGTGGCACCAATCTCTGCATACCTCTCAAAATGTGATATCACCTTTGATTTACTATTTCCTGGGTAGAGGCAGCTTTAATGGCATCTATTTGGCCTTGTCCACTATTCTAGCCATCACCCCACAGGTTAGGGAACCAGCGTGGGGATTCTGCCAGCAGCTGAACATGTCTATTCCAGTTAGGCATTTGGAGCTGGGGAACTGACTGCAGGATGGGTTAAGGGACCCACTGGACTTTCTGTAAATCAAACCTGAGTTAAAACTCCATTGACCACTTGACCTCCATAAGCCTTACTCTAAAGGGGGGGCTGCAGTAACGTTTCGGGTGTCCTGGAATCAGCCTCAGTTTGTAGCCAATGTCCAGTAGTCCTTGAAAAGTCTGATTACTTCCTTTATCTTAATGCACAGTTAACCTGGTAAAAGGCTGGCTGTGGGTCCCTTTGGGGCAGACTGGGGGAAAGATGAACAGTATACACTTTCAATAGGGTATTAGGGTCCTTCCTGGAGGGGATCTAACCTCAAGGGGTTCTGGGTCTATAAACTGGCTCAAGCCTGTTATTAATTAATTAATTAAGGGGCCCTGCTGTTAATTAATTAAGGGTTCTCTGTTTTTATGATTTGAGTTAGACTTTTGTTTACTTGACCTGAAGTTTTCTCCTTATGCAGATCAATTAGTAGGCTTCCCATCTGTTTCATACTAGAGACAGCATGATTAGCCAGCACCACAGATCTACATGAATCAGACTATTCTGATGGTTGCTCTGCTTGTGTTATCTCTCCCAGTAACTACGTCTACCTTGCCTTTGGCCACTGAGTATCAACATTTGACTCCTGTCACCCTGGGACCAAATTATTTTATTGCATTAAGTTTCCCAGTTGAGTGGTTGTGTTCCCATTGTAGGAAAGGAGCCATTAGGGAGCTCTTCCAAGATGCTGGGGCTTCCCTTACAAATCGGTTTCACAAGAACTGGTAAAAGGTATGTCTTTTGGACCCTTCCAGGGTGAGTGAGTGAGTCCTAAGTGACAATCCCACTCTTGCATTCCAATCACCATAAGCCTTTAAATCTCTTCTAAGTTAAGCCAGGGGAGATCAGACATTTCCAGCTAATTCACAGTGGGGCATGTCTTACTCCGTGTTCTAGATAAGCAGCAGACCAACCAACCAACTAATCATTAGAACCCTTTCTGACTCCCCAGGCTACAGCATTACATGCAGAATCTCTGCTTAGTGGACTCATGTCGATGAATTTAGTCTGATCCAACTTTGTGTTCCTTCTAACAATATCCCACACCCATAATGTCTATTCCTGTATGTGTTCTCCAGATTTCTACTTGTACAAATCAGGAAACTCAAGGATTTCCTTTGCAGAGTAGCCACCTTCTCATGGGTCCCCTTCACACTGTACCTCATCTTTAGTGTGTGGTTATAGGTCTAGAAGCAGAGAGGGTCACTGGGGTGGGTCCTGACGAGCATTAGCTTTGTCTTGTTTGACAGCTGCCTCAGGAGGAGTGCTGTTTCCTCGGGCACTGCAGGGTTAATCTCCTTAGACATAAGGGGAGAGGCCAATGCCACTGCAGGGTTGGTGGGGGGAGGCCAGTTTCTTGGGCAAAAATAACTCATCAGAATTTATAGATGCAGTGTCCCCAGCCTCATCAGGAGCTTCCACATGTCCCCGTCACAACTTGCAAGATCCCATTTTTCCCCATCCAAGGTCTTCACTTTAACAGTAGATACCCTGCAAGGCTGAGAGTTCAACTTTTGTTGTAATTCAGGCAAAATTGCATGACGAGGAGTTGTGTTTGATTTTTGGTCATTTCAGTCCCATTGCTGCACAGAGAAGATTCTTCTTCGAGGTGCACCTAGAAATTCTTAGGTTGTTTATGTGGCGCTTAATATGGAAATTGAAATCCCTGGTTGTGTGGGGCCATTCTTGCTTTGCTATAAAGAAATATCCGAGTCAGAGTAATTTATAAAGAAAAGAGGATTAATTGGCTCATGGTTCTGTAGGTTGTACAGGAAATGTGGTGCTGCCATCTGCTCGGCTTCTGATGAGGCTTCAGGAAGCAACAGTTGTGGCTAAAGGTGAAGGGGAGTAGTCAGGTTACATGGTGAAAACTGGAGCAAGAAAGAGAGGGAGAAGGAGAGTGTGCAGAAGTACTCTTTCTTTTTCTTTTTTTTAAGACAGAGTCTTGCTCTGTTGCCAGGTACCTGGCTGGAATGTAGTGACCCAATCTCAGCTCACTGCAACCTCTGCCTCCCGGATTCAAGCAATTCTCCTGCCTCAGCCTCTTCAGTAGCTGGGACTCCAGGCATGTGACACCATGCCCAGCTAATTTTTGTATTTTTTTTAGTAAAGATGGGGTTTCATCATGTTGGCCAGGATAGTCTCAATCTCTTGACCTCATGATCCGCCTGCCTCGGCCTCCCAAAGTGCTGGGATTGAGCCACCGTACCTGGCCAGCCACACTCTTTAAACAACCAGAACTTGTATGAACTCAGAGCGAGAGCTCACTTTTCATCAAGGTGATGGTCCAAGCCATTCATGAGGGGTCTGCCCCGTGATCCAAACACCTCCCACCAGGCCCGACCTCCGAGATTGGGGATTATGTTTCAACATGAGGTTTGGGCGAGGGTGAGTATCTAAGCTACATCATGGATCTCACCCTTTTCTCTCACCATTCTACCCAGCAACGTTAGGAGCAGCCAACCATCAAACCATCATTTTCTTTAGTTTTCCACACGTTTGAAAATGTCATATCGAGTCACTACATTCTTGCCTTTGGGTCAACAATGACGGGCAGTGGGGAGAGGACCCCCTGTTTGGTGAATGGTGCTGGGACAACTGGTGAGCCATGTGTGGGAATTGGACCCCTTCCTTTTTACCCTGTACAGAGATCAGCTCAAGATAAATGAAAGACTTAAATGTAACACATAAAGCTGTGGGCATCTTGGAGGAAAATGAGGAAGTACCATTCTGGAAATTGGTCACAGCAGTGATTTCATGGTAAAGACTCCAGAGGCAATTGCGACACAGGCAAACATTGACAAGTGGGACTTGATTGAACTGAGCAGCTTCTGCACAGCAAGAGAAACTGTCAGCAGAGTGAGCAACCTATAGAATGGGAGAAAATATTCACAAACGATGCATTCAACAGAGATCAAATATCCAGAATCTAAAAGGAACTTAAATCAGCAGGCAAGGAATAGGCAACTTGATTGAAATATGGGCAAGGGGCAGGTATAGACACTTTTTTTTTTTTTGAGACAGAGTCTTGCTCTGTCATCCAGGCTGGAGTGCAGTGGTGTGATTTCGGCTCACTGCAACCTCTGCCTTGCGGGTTCAAGTGATTCTCCTGTCTCAGCCTCCTGAGTAGCTGGGACTAAAGGCACATGCCACCACGCCTGGCTAATTTTTTGTATTTTTAGTAGAGATGAGGTTTCACTGTGTTAGCCACGGTAGTCTCTGTCTCCTGACCTTGTGATCCACCTGCCTCGGCCTCCCAAAGTGCTGGGATTACAGGCATGAGCCACCGCACCTGATGCGTTGGACACTTCTTGAGGGGAGGCATGCATGTGGCCAAGATGCATACGGAAAAATGCTCCACATCACTCTTCAGTGGAGAAGTGTGAACCAAAACACGGTAGGATGCCGTCTCACATGGGTCAGAATGGCGATTACTGAGAAGTTAAAAACAGCAGGTGCTCAAGATTGCAGGGAAAGTGGAATGCTTGTATGCTGCTAGTGAGAATGTGGATTGGTTGGGCCACTGTCAAAGCAGTTTGGCGATCTCTCAGGGGTTTTGAAACAGAACTACCATTTGACCCAGAGGTCCCATTGCTGGATGTGTGCCTGGGGGAGTGTAAGTCATCCCTCCATAAAGACGCATGCACGCACACATGTTCACCACAGTGCTGTTCACAGTGGCACAGATAGGGGGTCGACCTGGATGCCCATCAGCGGTGGACTGCACAGGGAAAGTGTGGTGCATCTACACTGTGAAATACTACATAGCCACAGGGAGATGCAAGGTTAGGGCCTTTGTGGCAGCAGGTACAAGCTGGAGGCCATTGCCCCAGGCCAGTTAACAGAAGCAGGTAACCAAGTACTGCATGTTTTCACTTCTAGGTGGGAGCTAAACGCTGAGTACACATGAACACAAGAAGGGGAATGGTAGACCCCGGGACCTGCTTGGGGGTGGAGGTGGAAGGAGGGTGGGGATCAGAAGGCTGCCTGTGGGGTGCTGTGCTCATTATCTGGGTGGAGATGTGGTCTGTGCCACAGGTCTGCCCACTGAACCTAAAAGGGGTTGGAAGGGAAAAAAAAGATTTCTGCTTCCTATAAGTGGTTGATTAGGAGAATCCAATGCAGATAGTTTGGGTACCTGTATGAAGAGTTACATGTGGGCAGTCAGTGCTCTCTGTACTGCTGGTGATGAAGTCCTTAACATTTTAAAGTCTGATCTGATGAGAGAAACAGTGCCAGAGAACCTAAAACCAATTCTGGGAACTCGCCCTGAAAATTCTCCTCCTCTAGAACCTCTCCTGGTGCCAACATCTGTATTAGTTCTCCAGAGAGATAGAAGCAATAAGAAAGTGGATACATACACATATCTATAACACATAGAGAGAGATATATGAGATGGGATTTATTAGGAAGAGAGGATGAGAAGTCCCATCAGAGATTTGCAAGCTGGAGAACCAGGGAAGCCAGTAGTGTGGCTCCAAGTCTGAAGGACCAGAACCAAGGAAGCTGATGGTATCACTCAGGTCAAGGCTGAAGGCCTGAGAACCCAGAGGAACCACTGCTGGGTGTCCTGGCGTCCAAAGGCTGCAGAATCTGAAGCTTTCATGTCCAAGGGAAGGAGAAGACAGGTGTATTAGCTACAGGAGAGGGAGGGAGGGAGGGAGAGATAGAGAGATAGAGATAGAGATAGATAGATAGATAGATATAGAGAGAGAATTCACCTTTCCTCTGCTTTTTTTGCTCTACTAGGGACTTCAGCTGATTGATTGGTGCTTGTCTACACAGTATGAGGGCGCATCTTTCTTACTCAGTCCATTGATTCAAATGACATTTTTTTTTCTTCTGGAAACACCCTCTCAGACACACCCAGAAAGAATGCCTTACCAGCTGTCTGGTATACAGTCCAGTCGACACCCCAAATTAAGGATCACAATTGACATTTTAAATGGCTTTCTGATTGCTGTTTAGGAATCTTCCCTTGACACCTTCTAGTAAAATTTTAAAAGTGCAAGCATCAAAACTTGAAGAAAGGATGTCAACAGCTTGAAAGAAATTCCTGGAGACAAAAGTTGTGACTGTCCTATGGAGAGAGCGTTTTTGATGGGGACGAGGTCTGTGTTTAATGGAAGAGTTCTAAACCATAACTAGGTCTTTTTTAGTGATGGTGAAATAAATACAGTACCTCGTGTGAGCTCTTAGATAATAGAAGCTAAGGTGATAATTACAGTTTATAGTATGTCAGTTCTGACATCACCCCCTACACGCTCAGAATCACTGCTCAGTTGCATTTGCTAATCTTTGTTTACCTGGTACCCAATAAATTATATTCTCGAAGGACAGTCATTATCCAAGTAGCATCAATGAGACTAGCTGATTTAGCAGAAGGATTCACAAAAAATCAGATGTGTAAATTATTCCACTTATGGTAGCAGTAATTTATTCTAAACAAACTGGATCCTTGGCCATCTGCTTTAGCTGTTAGTATAAGAAAAGTCTATTTTCCATCTCTGCAAACTTATGCTCAAATCATGAACGCAGAACTATGCAAATTAGACAGTGCATGCCTTTAGAAGTCAAGTGTCGGCAGAGCAGCAGTTCACACAGGAAGTTTCTGCTGGCCCCTCATCGCAGGGATAGAGCAATTCTAGTCCAAAGCCAAATCCAAGGAGTTTTCATCTTGGTTGAGGATTGCAAAATAGCCACAGATCAGACAGAGACAGAAATACTTACCTGAGCCTGGCTCCTCCTTTGATTCCTATCTCAGTCTTGCTGTCTGTCTTCATGTCTCATAACCTCCGTACCTTGAAGTCCTTAATGTCATAGGAATGAAGGCCATGTGGGGCACCACCACCACTTCTGTCTTGAAATCTCATCATGGATTCTCTTTAAGACATGATGTGTTCATAGCCAAATGTCAGCCAAGCTGGCTCCGTGGGAAGCTCCTACTTTCATCTCCTGCCCAGTGCCAGGGCACAACCCCTACCTCAGAGGGGATGGCATGACTCCAACAAGAATGACTAAGCAAGCAAGCAGCTTGGCTCAAGACGGCTTCATCAGAGCTGCAAGTAGGCAACAAGACTCCTGTGCACAGCAAGGCTGAGAGCATCAGTGCGGTTGCCCCGATTCTCCTGTCTGGAAGTTGCATGAAATGTGAGACACCCAGACGGTGACTGTGCACGCAGTGGGCTGTGTGGCAGCTGAGGCACTCATGGTCACAAGCTTGGCAGACTTTCTTGTTTTTTCTTTTTCTTTTTTTGAGACGGAGTCTCACTCTGTCGCCAGGCTAGAGTGCAGTGGCACGATCTCGACTCACTGCAATCTCTGCCTCCCAGGTTCAAGCGATTCTCCTGCCTCAGCCTCCTGAGTAGCTGGGACGACCAGTGCCCATCACCATGCCTGAGTAATTTTGTACTTTTAGTAGAGACATGGTTTCACCATGTTGGTCAGCATGGTCTCGATCTCTTGATCTCGTGATCCACCCGCCTCGGCCGTCCAAAGTGCTGGGATGGCAGGTGTGAACCACTGCGTCCGGCCACTTGGCAGCCTTTCTGAAGCATAGACAAGTCAGGAGTGAGAGGCAGAGGCTGTAGCTGGCTTGGCTTACCTGATGCTGTGCAGCTCATGCAGAGCTAGCTCAGGCTCCGAGGATGGTTAGGCCTTGCGAACTGGCGCTTCAGCACAATTCACCCTTTTGTCCCTTCAACAATTTCATTGGACTGAAGTTTTCACACAAGTCTGACATCCCATTAGGAGCACAGGTTAGACATGCTGACGGGGCTAGGACAAAATGTGTCTCATCTGTCTCATACAACATGAGATTGAGACACTGTCAACAGAATCCTGGTTGGTGGGATGAGGCCAACCAGCAACACTGATCTCAGTGATGCCCACGAGATCCTGGACATGGGACATACACAGCCGAGTAGGTCCCAGAGGGGCACCAGCAGGCCTTACTCAGATAACCACGTAGCTTCCAGCCTCACAGGGTGTGTGAACGGTCCCGCCTGAGCAGTGGCGTCCTTCCGAGCACAGCAGGAAGTTGTTTCCCTGGGTTTTGCCCTGCCCCACTTTAACTGCACTCCGCTTGCCTCAGGGCTGCCTGTGTGTTTCACATGCGTCTGCGGTGCACCCCTCTGGAACGCTGCGGCTTTCCCTCCATCCCCGGTGTGTGCTAATCCTTCAGCTCAGTGTCTCCTCTGCTTGGAGGCTTTTGCCCAACTCAGGGGAGCTCAGGTGCCGCCTCCTCCCCAGTGCTCTTGAGTACTTTTCCTGCAGCCTTTCCACACTGCGCAGGAACTGTTTCTGTATCAGATGCTTCATTCTTTTTGTCTTTGCATCGAGAGACATCAGCATCTCTTCTGGCACAAAGTAGGCATTTGATATGTTTGTTAAATGGTATGAAACCCTATAGCCTCAGTCCCTAGCTCAGATCTTGTTAGAGTTGGCACTAGTAGATGTTTATGAAATGAATGAATGAAGAATGAATGCATCATGATTCTTCCCAGGCTTATAGATATGTGCATTTATTCCTCCATTTCCTTTATGAGCTAGTTTTTATGCTGTAAATTGTTTTATTTCAGTAATATATGAAATAATGACAAAGGTACTATATTTAAATATACTCATTTATAGAATATATATAAATATAACTTCAAATATACAAATACAACTATTGATAGGTAGATTTACTATGATAGGGAGAAAAATATAGTTATGATATAGTTCTTTATTGAAATACATAAAAAGTGTATTTTATGAGTGATTAGTCATGTCATATTTATAAAGTTATAATGAATGCTGTGGACTTTTCTTTTTTGAGACAGAGTCTTGCTCTGTTGCCCAGGCTGGAGTGCAGTGGCATGATGTCAGCTCACTGCAACCTCTGCCTCCTGGGTTCAAGCGATTCTCCTGCCTTATCCTCCCAAGTAGCTGGGTATACAAGCACTTACCACCACGCCTGGGTAATTTTTTGTATTTTTAGTAGAGATGGGGTTTCACTGTGTTAGCCAGGCTGGTCTTGATCTCCTGATCTTGTGATTCGCCTGCCTTGGCCTCCCAAAGTGCTGAGATTACAGGCATGAGCCACTGCACCCAGCCAGACTTTTTTTATTGAAATAAACATTTTTTGACTTAAATACTTGTGTGTGTGTCAGATTAAATTAAAAAGTTAAAATACAAAATAATCTTAAATGGTATTTGTGGAAATAATTTAGGGAAAAGCATGGCGAAATTGGAAAGAGACGACTTTTATTTGAGATCTGATAAACTGTTAGCAGACTGACAACAGAAAGTTCTTAAATTGGACTAATATCTAGAATACACAAAGAACTCAAACTACTCCATAGCAAAACCCAAACAATCCCATAAAATATGGGCAAAAGGCTTAAATAGTTGTTTCTTAAAAGAAGATACACAAATAGCCAACAAGTACATGGAAACATGCTCAACATCACTAATCACCAGGGAAATGAAATTGAAACCACAATGAGATAGCAGCTCATTCCAGTTAGAAAGGGCATGCTAAGAAGACCTAAAATAACATACTGGTGAGAATGTGGAGAAAAAGGAACTCTCATATACTGTGGGAGAAAATATAACTGAGGACAGCCATTACAGAAATCAGTAAGGGCTTCTCAAAAAACTAAAAACAGAACTACCATATGATCCACAGATTGCTCTACTTGGGTGTTCATAGGAAAGGAAATTCACATGTCAAAGGGAAACATGAATCCCTTATTTATTGTACCATTATTTACAATAACAAACATACGAAATCAACCTAAGTGTCTATCAGCAGATGAATGAAGAGAATGTGGTGTATATATGTATATGTGTGTGTGTGTGTGTATATGTACATAATGGAATACTATTTAGCCACAAAAAAGAATGAAGTAAGGTCATTTGCAGCCACACGGTTGGAATCGGAAGTCCTTATAGTAAGTGAAATAAGTCAGGAAAAGAAAGACAAATATTACATGTTCTTACTCTTATGCAATCTAAAGCAATTGATCTCGTGGAATTAGAGAGTAGGATGACAGCAGAGGCTAGAAAGGATGTAGGGGTGTGTGCGTGCGTGTGTGTGTGCGTGCGTGCATGTGTGTATGTGTGTGGGTGTGGGTATGGAGAGAAGTTGGATAATGGGTGCAAACGGGAAGGAATAAGTTCTAATGCTTCATAGAAGAGTAGGATGACTATAGTTAACAACAATGTTTGTACATTTCGAAATAACTAGAAGAGAGGACTTGAAATGTTCTCAACACAAAGAAGTGATAAATGCTTGTGATGAATACCCCAATATCCTGACTTGATCATTATACTTTTGTTTTTGGATACAGAGTCTCGCTCTATCCCCTAGGCTGAAGTGCAGTGGCACCATCTGGGTTCGCTGCAACTTCCGCCTCCCAATTCAAGTGATTCTCATGCCTCAGCTTCCCAAGTAGCTAGGATTGCAGACACCTGTCACCACGCCCAACTAATTTTTGTACTTTTAGAAGAGACGGGGTTTCACCATGTTGGCCAGGCTGGTCTCAAACTCCTGACCTCAGGTGATGTGCCTGCCTTGGCCTCACAAAGTGCTGGGATTGCAGGCAGGAGCCACCGTGCCCAGATGATCACTAAACCTTCTATAGTAGTCACACAATACCTCATGTACCCCATAAACATATACAAATATTATGTATTAACAAGAACATTTTTTAAATTCCTGAAGTCACTCTGGACTCAGTTTCCTCATGAGATACAGTCAGCTCTGCTATAACATGAAATATGTGTCCTGAAAAACCACCTCATTATACAAAATTGCACAAAAAACCATGAGGCTTATGGAGGTTTATGGAAAAAGTTTAGCAGAATATCACTCAAAAGCTTTACCAGCGACACATACATTTTTTAAAAGAAAGAAACTTAGTAAAAATGGTAGCACCATTTTGCACATTTTAAGGTTAAAAAAACATACATACTCCAATGAATGTGACAGTTTATGTGAAAAATACCTGAAGTTTGCTTGTGGAAGTTTGCCTATGGAAGGATTACAGTGGGTGAGTTTTTGTGAAGGGCCGGAAGAGAGTCATCTGAAATTAGACAGAAGCTTGTAACAGCAGGCACAGATATGTGGGCTTCTGACAACGCAGGTTGAAGTGAGATTGCTGGTAGACGCTTGAGCTATGCAAAACTTAGGTGAGCATGGTGGTGGGTACCTGTAGTCCCAGCTACTTGGGAGTTTGAGGCAGGAGAATCACTTGAACCCTGGCAGGCGGAGGTTGCAGTGAGCTGAGATTGTGCCACTGTACTCCAGCCTGAGAGACCAGAGTGAGATACTCTACCAAAAAAAGGGGGTTGGGTATAAAATACGAGTGTGCTTGTTGTAATGCTAGATGTCTTTCTCACTGTGGTTAGCAAGCACAAAAGTTGGAAAGTTGTGAGCTAGGAAATGAACTGAGGTTAAGCAGTAGAGTTCTGGGTAAAATGCAATGACTGAAACAAAAACAGGGTTTTCTTTGACTCCAGAACACGCTACCTTAATAGGAACTATTTCATGGTGTGTGCAACGTCACTCCTGGCTTTACTTTCATAGTTTGATTTTTTTTATCATGACCTTTTCACTTTATTTTCATACTGTCTGCATTTTGGGAGGCTGTTCTAGTTCTTTGGAACAAAGTACCTGGGGAAGAGACAGAATGAAATTCCAACGAGGGAGTAACTTACCGGCCATGTCATGCCAGCAAGTGCCTTCACCTCCCAGGACTTCTCAACTGTGAGATGGGAATCCTGACAAACCCCACTGCCTAGGGCTGTCGCAGGGTGCTTGGCATGTAGCATGTGCTCAATATACCGTTGTGAGGAACAGAATACCTTGGTCCTCCCACCTGGGATCTCAGCATCAGGCCGGGTCACACAGCACTGTTTCCACTGTGTCTCATGGCAGCCACCTCCATAGTTTCTATTTTCTCACTTGACATTAATGTTTCATTTCTTTTCCTGCCTTTTCTTCTCACTTTGAGCCAGTTGTTAATTGTCTGCAGTGATCTGTAGTCCTCTAAGCCGAAACGTGGGCCTGCTGTACTCACCTCACTGACTCAGTTTCATGATGTGCAAATAGCGCATTAGGTGCTCTGGACATGAGAATAATGACACGTTTTTTTCCTGCTCTCTACAGCTTGTTTGAGGAGGCAGTCAGTTTCTGTGATGAAAAGGTAGTGTGAAGTGACCTAATAAAACCATAAAGTGAGTGTTAATAGGGCACAGGGAAGAAGAGAGAATGTAAATGACGGTGGTGAGGGGAGGTTAGTAATTCTCCCTAGAAGGGATGGTTTTGGGAGCCAGTCATGAGGAAGGTCCAGCTGGGTGGAGAAAGGGAGAAGTGCTTTCCTTTTCCAGGTTCAAGCAGTTTTCTTCATAAGATATCATTCCACTTTTGAAATGTTCTAATCAATAGAAATTTCTTCCCTATTATAAGCCCCAAATCCACTTTTTTTTTTTTTGAGACAGGGTCTCACTCTGTTGTCCAGGCTGGAGTGCAGTGGCATGATCTTGGCTCACTGCAACCTCCACCTCCCAGGCTCTGGTGATTCTTCTACCTCAGTCTCCCTCGTATGTGAGACTGCAGGTGCATGCCACCACATCCAGCTAAATTTTTTTTTTTGAGACAGAATCTCACTCTGTCACTCAGGCTGGAGGGCTGGAGTGCAGTGGCCTGATCTCGGCTAACTGCAATCTCTGCCTCCCAGATTCAAGCAATTCTCCTGCCTTAGCCTCTCGAGTAGCTGTGACTACAGGCACATGCTGCCACACCTGGCTAATTTTTTGTATTTTAGTAGAGACAGGGTTTTACTGTGTTGCCCAGGCTGGTCGCAAACTCTTGAGCTCAGGCAATTAGCCTGCCCCTGCCTCCCAAAGTGCCAGGATTACAGGTGTGAGGCACCGTGCCTGGCCGCATGTATTTTTTTTTAAATAGAGACAGGGTGACCGGGCATGGTGGCTCATGCCTGTAATCCCAGCACTTAGGGAGGCTGAGGCGGGTAGATCATGAGGTCAGTGGTTCAAGATCAGCCTGGTCAAGATGGTGAAGTCCCGTCTCTACTAAAAATTACAAAAAAATTAGCCGGGTGTGGTGGCACACACCTGTAATCCCAGCTACTCAGGTGGCTAAGGCAGGAGAATTGCTTGAATCCAGGAGGTGGAGGTTGCAGTGAGCAGAGATCATGCTGCTGCAATCCAGGCTGGGTGACACAGTAAGACTGTCTCAAAATAGATGGATGGAGGGATGGATGGATGGATGGGTGGGTGGGTGGATAGGTGGATCAGATAGATAGAGAAGAGGTTTTGCCATGTTGCCCAGGCTGGTCACAAACTCCTGGGTTCAAGTGATCTTCCCACCTTGGGCTCCAAAACCCAAATCCCCTTGTTTGCAACCTGTATCAGTGAGGCACATGTGATCCTCTGTGTTGTAACATCATGGGTGTGTGTCTGTGATGGGCATCTCCGCAGTGTGTGTCTGTGATGGGCGTCTCCGCAGTGTGTGTCTGTGATGGGCGTCTCTGCAGTGTGTGTCTGTGATGGGCATCTCCGCAGTGTGTGTCTGTGATGGGCGTCTCTGCAGTGTGTGTCTGTGATGGGCGTCTCTGCAGTGTGTGTCTGTGATGGGCGTCTCTGCAGTGTGTGTCTGTGATGGGCGTCTCCACAGTGTGTGTCTGTGATGGGCGTCTCTGATGTGTGTCTGCAATGGGCATCTCTGATGTGTGTCTGTGATGGTTGTCTCCACAGTGTGTGTCTGTGATGGGAGTCTCTGCAGTGTGTCTTGCTGCTCACCACAGACATGGTTCTGTGCTCTCCTGACTGTGGCTCTCATGCTTCTTGACTGCCTCAACTGGGTGAAAGACCCCCTTAAATTATGCCAGGACTGGATACAACGCACTCAGGATCTTGACTGTCCAGAAACACCTGGCCACAACCATCATGCCCTGTTCTGGCTCCCATATTTCTGTTCATGTAACTTGAAAGTATGTGGGTTTTACATTTTTAAGTAGGGAGCTATTGTCATTATGCATTCTGATGCCATTTTCATTCAGACAGCGTTGCAGTAGCTATTAGTATAAATAATAAGCCATCCTTAAACTGTCTATTCCAAGATCCTGAATTGCTAAGTCTGAGGAGACAGAGCAACATCTTGATTGTTAGACCTTCATTTATCTCAATTCACTCTTTTAAAACATTTTTTTTGAGATGGAGTCTTGCTCTGTTGCCAGGCTGGAGTGTAGTGGCGTGATATTGGCTCACTGCAACCTCCACCTCTCGGGTTCAAGAGATTCTCCTGCCTCAACCTCCCGAGTAAATGGCACTATAGGTGTGCACCACTATACCCAGCTAATGTTGGTATTGCTAGTAGAGACGGAGTTTCACCATGTTGGCCAGGATGATCTCTATCTCTAGACCTTGTGATCTGCCCGCCTCAGTCTCCCAAAGTGCTGGTCCATTGACTCTTTTTTTCTTCATTTTGCCTCATCTCTGCCAGTTGCCAGGGGCTTTGTGAGGACTGAATGAGCCAACCAATGTGTGTGCTGCTCCTCCTGACTTGTGTCTCTACAGTGAGATGCAAGTCTGTTCCGTCTTTATGAAAATTAATGATTAAAGTGTGAACAGCATGGGAAGAAAAGCTTGCTCAGGCATGCCACTTGAAACGGTCATTCAGGGTTTCACTCCCCTTGCTGACATTTTTTGGGGAGTCATGACTACTCAGCTCGCTGGGACTCCCCTGATTCCTCTTCCATTTGGTTCAGTACTTTCTGTCTTATACATGGTGACATTAAGATAGACTGGGCTACACGCTACTGAAACCCAGCTCTGCCGTGCTGATGTAATGCTCCATCTTTTCTGTTATGAGAAGCAGACTCATGATTCTGGTTTCACTTGCTTTTGTCCTGAAACCACTTTGCTTCCTTGAGATCATTACAACCTGTGTGTTAGGTTAAAACCAGTCATCCACTTCATAATCATCTGTTTAGTAACTGTCCATTTGATAATGTACACTATAGTTTTTCTGGGGTTGATTCGTATCTCATTTAATTTAATTTTCCTATTTTTGATCATTCAAATATTGCCAATTGCCGAGAACAGCTCGGACATGGAGACCCCAACCCAGGCGGCGCTGAAGGAATTAAGAAACAGAAACAAAGATAGAGTGAAAAGTGGGATCAGAGCGGGACATTAGGGGGCTGCCAGCATTTCCCAGTGACAGCCCAGAGCAGACTCTGACCCACGTATGCATTCTTTGTGAGCAAGTGATTATTTTTAATAAGCAGGTGCTCAGTGTTTCTTCATAGAATAAAGATAGACTAAACAGGCAGATAGTGCCTGTTTGCTGCTAAAATAGAATCAAGCCAGAAAGCACTCTTTGTGAGCCAGCAATGGGGACAAGGTCATGTATCCTGTGCTTTGGGAACTGGTTTAACTGGTGCATGACCAGCACATATTACTTACTATTCTATAACACCTTGAGCAGTCTTCTGCCTGGGAATGGCTTGGTGTTCCTTGCCATCATTTCTCAGTAAACAATATATAATCCATCACACACACGTCAGGACCTTTTCCAAGCACTAATTTTAAGTCTTACTGCATCTTTCTTTTTTCATTTCACTAAAAAAACAAAATTGAATTCAACTGATACATTTTTTAAAGAAAAAAACTTTAAATTAGCTCTTATCCTATCAAGAGTATGAAACTCTTCAAACTCTTAAGGAATATAAAACTCTTCACCCTCCATACTACTAACCAGTGAAGAAACAGAGTAACAGATCCTTGTTCGTCATCTTCTTTTCTTCTACAACATGATCTCACCGGTTTGTTTGCTTCATTCCTTGCTGTTTCTTGCTGTTTTCAATTTCAATTACAACGATTTATTCTGTTAAGCCCTTTTTTTTTTTTTTTTTGAGACGGAGTTTCGCTCTTGTTACCCAGGCTAGAGTGCAATGGTGTGATCTCGGCTCACCGCAACCTCCGCCTTCTGGGTTTGGGCAATTCTCCTGCCTCAGCCTCCTGAGAAGCTGGGACTACAGGCACGCGCCACCATGCTCAGCTTATTTTTTGTATTTTTAGTAGAGATGGGGTTTCACCATGTTGACCAGGATGGTCTCGATCTCTTGACCTTGTGATCCACCCGCCTCGGCCTCCCAAAGTGCTGGGATTACAGGCGTGAGCCACCGTGCCCAGCCAAGCCCTTGTTTTATACCTTCACCCCACAAACCACAGAATCTCTCCAGCATGTTGTAAGCTCTCTGCCTTCACGCTTCCACAGCCCATGGGAATCTCATATTTGGGTTTTTTCCATGGAAAATAACCTATTACTATTCAGTCTAATATAACCATAGTTTTACGGGCATGTATGCACAAATATTTGGTTATGGATTGAAGACTAAGATAGAATATTAGCAATGTACCTTGTGGAATAAAGTCTCGTAATGATGAGAAAATGTTTGTTTTGGTATTAAAGCTTTTTTCTTTATTCGTTTTGAGATGGGATCCAGCTCTGCTGCCCAGGCTCGAGTGCAGTAGCGTAATCATAGCTCACTGCAGGCTTGAACTCTTGGGCTTAAGGGATCATCCTGCCTCAGCCTCCTGAGTAGCTGAGACCACAGATGCATGTCACCATGCCCAGATGATGTTTTAGTTTTTTGTAGAAACAGGGTCTTGTCCTTGTTGCCCGTCTTGCACTCAGGCAATCCTCCCACCTCAGCCTCCCAAAGTGCTGGAATTATAGGCATGAGCCACTCCACTCAGCTGTTTTAGTAAAGTTTAAATAAAGAAGAAGGTAAGAAAGTGCTAGCCAATTTAAATTAAGTCTATCTCTGGTAGGTAATAGCTGTATGAGCTGAGAGACATTGAACCCCTAAGATATGCTTGTTGCAAGTGAGTTAGTATATACATAATTGTTACACTGTTGAATGAATAAATAATTTAGGTGTTGTTAATATGATACATTCACACACATATATTTGTATATTTACACATATATAGGTACATGCGGCACCATGTGAAAAGGATCACAGAACGTATGTATTCATGGGGAATGCTGTACATGGATTCCACAGTCTTAAAATCCCTTTAGGGAGCATGCTTAAAATAATTCTGTCCTTGCAAAGTTCACTAGAATGTGAAACCACACAAGAGGCTTTTGATTGTCTTATGAAAGTCTGGAATTTAAAGAGAATTGGGTAAATAAGATCACCATTCATCCAGCTGTCCAATGGATTTCATGTTCATCTCAGAATGTAATTGAATTTGAAGCTCCTGAAAAAGGCAATTGAACCTCACAATAACTGAACCTATTCGTTTTGTTCCTAATACCATGATTGAAATGAGCTCAATTTCAAGGTGGGAACATAGTAATACCGGTTACTTACACAACACCTTTCTGCAAAGACCTCAATTCATTTTACACATGATGAGTTTGATCCTATCCTGAGAAAAAAGTACCTCATCAGAGGGGCTGCCGGGTCAGCTGTGAGCTCCCTTGTACAACTTGAATAACTTGGGAAAAAACTTGAATTATTTCAGAAAATGGATGTCTCGATTATGGCTGCAGCTGCTTTCACTGTCTTTTCTCAGTGGTATAATCAGGGTAGACGAGGGCATTAGTTTTACTGGTGAATTCTTGAAATGTCAAAGGAGAGCATTTTCCTCCCATTGAGATCCGGAGTTTCTTCCTACGGGAAACCAGGAAAGGTTACAGCAGGTTCATAGGCAAATTTCTCTGACCTCGCACGCTGCCTTCTGAGAAGGAAGCCTTAGTCACGTTCCACACGGTGAGCAAGAAAGAGTGGAAGACAGCCTGCTCTCTTCCTGTCTGGTGTTTCACCATCTTCAAGGAGCTCTTCCCCTGCCTTTGCCACACCCTGTTCCTCTGCCTTTTACAACTCAAGTATCTATCGCTCCCATCATGCCGAGGAAGGCTCCTTCTGTAAAGGGATTTCATGATGAATTTATATAACACAAAATTTCACAGTAGTATGTGTTAGCTTATATTGGGTTATACATTTCATATGTAATATATGCAATACTGTTGTATATATGATGTATTATGTATTATACATAACATACATATATGATATATATTATTCTTAGTTTTTGTTATTTCAACAAGTGTCCTATTTAAATAGTTAAAACAAAGCATCTTTAGAAAGACTGCCCACTCTTAGTTCATTTTAATACAGTTTAGCAGAATAGGTGCTACTGGACATCTGTAATGTCGAGGTTCTGGTCTACCTGTTGGAGATACACAGATAAATAAGACACACTCCTGCCCTCAAGAAGCTGTCAGTATCTTGTAAAAGAGATAAACAGACTCATTTGAAGACACGTTACGTTACTGGTTACGATATTTACTTCAAAAAGGAAAAGTGACTAAAAAGTTAACTGGTCAAGAATAGATCCCATGGTTTCTGCTTCCATGAATTCAGTCAACAGGTATTAATATACAGTGAACAGTCTGTGTGTGCCAGGCAGTAGGGCTGCATTTGCACATGAATGGCTCCATTTGGAACTCGTAGGGAAGACACACACTATCTAATATCTAATGACCAGCCTCACTATTACTGTTGTAACATTTCCAGACACCTTTGGGGCATGGCTTTTTGGGACAGTCCCTGAATCTCAGGCCGTAGGCTGGGTATCGCTCATCTGTGCTGCCTGGGATCCTTCAAAAATTTCTTCACGACACTCACATTCACTGATGTTACTGGTTTAGCATGTGTGTGCCGCTGGGAGACCCAGCATGGGTGTGCCGCTGGGAGATCCAGCTTCTACAGCACACCGCTCTGAATCTACACTCCCTAGCACCATGCCTGAAAATATTTGGGTGCTCAATAAACGTGCTTGAGCTAAGACGCATCTCTTGTTTCCAGAAAGACCAACTTAACTTAGTGATTAGAGAAGTTTTGCCATGAAGCCCTCTGTTTACGTCCCTGTCTGCTTTGTTGTTTTTAGAAGATTGTTTCTTTTGTGACTCACGGTGGCTTAGCCACAGCTGTCTGCAAATGGGAGGCCTATGTATTGGCTAGTATTACAGAATCCACATGGCATTATTTCTCCTAGGGGAAGGCCTTTCCACACTCATGCAGAAATAAAAGCATTGGAAGTTGCAGATTTTTTGAAAAGGTTATTATTCCTTCATTTGTTCTCTACCTCCAGCCTTCATGGCACCTCTAGAATCTAGGAGAGAAAAATCACTATTAGGCACATGTGGCCCTGTGTGAAAAGGAGCACAGAATGGATGTATTCATCAGTAACACTGCCTGAGTGTGTACAAGGGCTAAACAATGGGACCGAATTTTAAGTGAATTAGAAGAAATGTGTTCTTAACCATCAGCTCAGGGTGACCTCTACATTAGCTGTGTTGCGGGTTATTATCTCCCTACTGTTTTAGAGGCTGAGAGAGTAATCAGCTCATGCATTTTTCACAACACTAAGATGGGATTGAGCTGTATCATTGAACTCCGGGAAGCCACTTTGCTCCCTTACTTTTGGTGGAGTGAAAATTTGGTCTTCATGAGGGCATGAGGGCTTGAAAGGGAGAAACAGAACACCACTTTCTTACTTTCTCCAGTCGTTGTTCAAACAGAGCAGGACATGCTGATGTTTGCTTCACACCTTGCTGTGCTCTACTTAAAGAATGCTGAGGCCGGGCGTGGTGGCTCATGCATGTAATGCCAGCACTTCGGAAGGCTGAGGTGGGTAGATTACGAGGTCAAGAGATCAAGACCATCCTGGCTAACATGGTGAAACCCCGTCTCTACTAAAAATACAAAAATTAGCCAGGTGTGGTGGCATGTGCCTGTAATCCCAGTTACTTGGGAGGCTGAGGCAGGAGAATCGCTTGAACCTGGGAGGCAGAGGTTGCAGTGAGCTGAGCATGCATCACTGCACTCCAGCCTGGTGACAGAACGAGAGTCTGTCTCAATAAAATTAAAAAAAAATAATGCTGAAGTTCTTACTGCTTATTCAGATAAATGTTACCCAGTGAAATATCTACTTTACTGCATGTATTGATAAAGATTTCATGAGCTTGCTTTTTGCCTCACCTGGGAGGGGAAAAGAGAGGTTAAGCCATGAACTCTGCCCTCATGGAGTCTCAGGGATCCAAGGTCCTCCCCGTTTTCTCAGTTGACAGCTGGGTTGAGCTTTGCGGGGCTGGATTCATATCCCTGTGACAGAAAATGCACCAAGGGCTGCATCCTGGCCAGTGCCTGCCTTCACTGCCTCGGGGTGAGTGTAGGAAGCACATATCCTGCTCTTGCCATGGAGGTGCTCATGATGGCTGATGCCAAATCTTGGATCACCTGCATTCTTAGGTGATAGCACTGTGTCCTAAGACCCATGAACAGAGACCCAGCACCGGCCACCCTCCCTCCTCCAGGAGCAAGTTCAGAGCATCTTCTCACCCCTTGTGCTTCCAGCAGGCCTTCAGGAAGGTAGCACTATTCAAAATGAATTTCTCCCCAAAGTCCCAGCAGTTACTGTGGACTAGTTATGGAGCATGATTTAGGCCTGGCTGTAACAACCACAGAAGCCTTCTCCTGGCCTGTTAGTTTCCTGCATATGCAGGGCTTAGGCACAGAGTACACATCAGAGAGATGTGTGTGAATGAAAAATAAAAAGCAAAATTTACTCGTGTGTTTAATTCTGGCTTTAAAAACTTCTTTATGTAGTTTTGAAAGTTGAATGCCTATTCTTGAATGCTGATGGAATTTGACAATTCATTTTATAAAGGCTTCTACTGAGTCAGGCTTTTAATTACTGACAATCCCAGCCGGCTCAGTGCTGGCTATGGAGCTGGTGAGAGGCTTTCCCTCTCTGTTATTCACTCCCTAGGGCACCTGCTTGTTAGCCTTCCTGAATATTTCAGTGGCTCTGGGGCTGTGGATGACTAGGGCCTTGCCAAGAGCCATGTTCTAATTTTAATCCAACTCTGGGTTTTCTGTGAGACTTGAGCTGGGCCGCCTCTCTGGATTCCTGTCGCTGTGCCCTGGGAGGCTGTGATGGCACCCTCAGGGCTCTGCCAGGAGTCTTCCGCTTCCCTCGGCCTCTGCACGCCATTTGCCACCATTGCAGCACGGAGTCCCAGTGGTGGGCTGATGGTATGGGGCTCGGCTTCTCCAGCGCTGCTGGGGAGGTGTTTGCAGCCCTCGTCTTGGTTTGAAGACCAGGAGGTTCAGCATGACTTGCTCAGGCTGAATGAAATGTGCGGAAAAGACTGAAGAGAAGCTGGTAAAATCGTGGTGATGACATGAACTTCCCTGCTGCTGTAAGATTCATTTCACTTGTATTCTCTTCTGCAGCCACTATGTGTCCATGGGGGTATCTGAATGGCACTTCTGACGTCAATGACCGAAGCCTGCCTAGTTTTAATAGATGCGTGAGTTAAAAGTCACATAGTTCCCATCAGTGATGTTTCCGGCTGGAGCCTGTTCTATCACTTCTGGTAAGCTAGGGAGGTGAAGCAGGCAGTGTGTCTGTGTGTCTGCACACATGTACAAAATGATGTTGATTTAATCCCCAGAATGAGGGACTATGTTAATTTCTCTTCCCCGGTCCACAAGGGGCGAGGTTTCAAAGGCAAGAACTTCCCACCGCCATCCCTCCCTCCCCATCTGGGGACCTAGAGTTCTTTGTCTAAGGTTCCTTGCTTGGGCCGCATAAAGTTTGACGTGTGCTCCTTTGTTTAAAAAAGTCCTTGAAAGGCCTGGCGCGGTGGCTCACGCCTGTAATCCCAGCTCTTTGAGAGGCGGAGGTGGGTGGATCACGAGGTCAAGAGATCGAGACCATCCTGGTTTCATTATGTTGAAACCCCATCTCTATTAAAAATACAAAAAAATTAGCTGGACATGGTGGCGTGCGCCTGTAGCCCCAGCTACGGAGGCTGAGGCAGGAGAATTGTTTGAACCCAGGAGGCAGAGGCTGCAGTGTGCCGAGGTTGCGCCACTGCACTCCAGCCTGGGTAACAAGAACAAAACTCCATCTCAAAAAAAAAAAAGCCCTTGAAAAGCTCCAGGAGGAAGGGCCTCTGTTCTGGGCCTGAGAGCCAATCCAGCATCAGAGTTGAAGATCAATCACTCCAGGGGACGTTTAAAAGAACTCCTCTCATTGGAGAAAAAACGTGAATGGGGCGGGAATAACTTCAAGTTAAAACTCCACTGCACCTCACCTGCGTGGATTTCCTTGTCTGGGATCCCCTCCCGCAACAGTGTGGGAGCTGTCTCTCCTTTCCCCCTGTCCTTCCCCCTCACCCCCTTCCCTTCCCCCTCCCCTCCCCCTTCTTCTCCCTCTCCTTCCCCCTCCCCCTCCTTCTCCCTCTCCTTCCCCCTCCCCCTCCTTCTCCCTCTCCTTCCCCCTCCCCCTCCCTCTCCCTCTCCCCCTCCCTCTCTCTCCCTCTCTCTCTCCCTCTCTCCGTCTCTCCCTAACAAATTGCTCTCTGCAAAACTCTTTGGGTCTAATATTTACTTAACCGGTAAGCTTATGGTAGTGGCCAGGGCCCCATTCCGGGGCAAGGGAGCCCAAGAACCTGGACACATGGGGGGGAAAAGAATCTGACGGGGAGGGAGCTGAGTGTGTCCCCCTCTGGATCAGGGAATTGGGAACATCTTCCACACTCCTCTGCTCTCCCCTGCATCCAGCAACCTGGTTACAAGAAGACAGCATGGAAGAAGCTATTTTTTCCCCTGCTATTAATAAGTATTAAAAAGGTTGAAATGACTTCCTTCCAGCCTGAGCAACATGGGAAAACCTAGTCTCTACAAAAAATTTGAAAATTAGCTGGGTGTGGTGGTGCATGCCTGTAGCCCCAGCTAATAGGGGAGCTGAGGTGGGAGGATCACTTGAGCCTAGGAGGTTGAGGTTGCAGTGAGCTGTGACTGGGCCAAGGTACTCCAGCCTGGGTGACACAATGAGATTCCCCTCTCATTAAAAAAAAAAAAAAAAAGACTTCCGCATTTGTCTTGAATGATTATATCACTTGCTTTACTACTCCAGCATTTGTTTTCTGTCAAATTTCAGAGCTCACTGGTGGCTTCTACAACATGGGAATTTCTGGACTCTGTAAATGTCGCATTCTGTTGGGTCAGTGGCAACTAAGGCCAAATGGTGTTTTTTCCTTTTTTTGAGATGGAGTCTTGCTCTGCTGCCCAGGCTAGAGCACGGTGGCATAATCTCGGCTCCCTGCAACTTCTGCCTCCTGGGTTCAAGCAGTTTTCCTGCTTTAGCCTTCCAAGTAGCTGGTATTACAGATGCCTGCCATGTGCCCAGCTAATTTTTGTGTTTTTAGTAGTGATGGGGTTTCACCATCTTGGCCAGGCTGGTCTTGAATTCCTGACTTTGTGATCCACCTGCCTCAGCCTCCTAAAGTGCTGGGATTACAGGCGTGAACCCCAGCTGGGTTATTTTTATGGGTTTGTTTGCAATTTGCAAAATTCCTCTGAAAATTTTGGTCATAAGAATGTTTTAGAGACTTGTTAAACCAATAGTTTACCTGAAGTTGGGAAATAGAGAAATTGATTAATTGTAAAGCAACTTCAAGAGTTCTCAATATTTTATGCCCCTACACTTGACACCCCCCTCCCTTCTTCTTTTCCCTTCCCCTCCCCTACCTTTCCCTGTCTCGCTGTGTCACCCAGGCTGAAGTGCAATGGTGTGATCTCAGTTCACTGCAACCTCTGCCTACCAGGTTCAAGCGATTCTCCTGCCTCAGCCTCCCAAGTAGCTGGGATTACAGGCACTTGCCACCATGCCTGGCTAATTTTTGTATTTTTAGTGGAGAGAGGGTTTCACCATGTTGGCCAGGCTGGTCTCGAACTCTTGACCTCAGGTGATCTGTTCGCCTCAGCCTCCAAAAGTGCTGGATTATAGGCATGAGCCACCACACCCAGCCTTATGCCCTTTTCTAAGCAGCAAAGACATTCTTTTTCCTCAGGAAAGAACAAGGGATATATTTTGGAAGACATTGCTGGGCACAAATGATTAAATGTACTTTGATATATGCAAAGAGACTTTTAGGCAGGGAACCAATCTTAGCATTTGATTACATGTTGTTGTAAAATAGGGACCCATCACATCATTTTGACTACCTTGGATTTAAAGGTTTACATCTTCTGGCTGGGGCAGTGGCTCACCCCTGTAATCCCAGCATTTTGGGATGTTAAGGAGGGCAGATCATGAGATCAAGGGATGGAGTCCATCCCAACCAACATGGTGAAACCCAGTCTCTACTAAAAATACAAAAATTAGCTGAGTGTGATGGTGGGCACCTGTAATTTTAGCTACTGGGGAGGCTGAGGCGGGAGAATCACTTGAACCTGGGAGGCAGAAGGAGGGCAGATCATGAGTTCAAGAGAGTTCATCCTGACCAACATGGTGAAACCCAGTCTCTACAAAAATTATCTGAGCGTGGTGGTAGGCACCTGTAATCCCAGCTACTGGGGAGACTGAGGCAGGAGAATCATTTGAACCCAGGAGGTGGAGGGTGCAGTGAGCCGAGATTGTGCCGCTGCACTCCAGCCTGGGTGACAGAGCAACATTCTGTCTCAAAAAGCAAAGTTTACATCCTCTTCCTTGGATTTAAGTCTTCGGGGATGTTTGTTGATGAAAGAGCAACATCATTTCTTTGTTTTGATAACGTTCTCGTCAGTTCTGTAGAGACAGATCAAGAAAACTGGGGAGCTAAATGGGAATCATTTTGGATATGAGTCTCAATAGTTTAGAATCAATGACTTTGTAAAGATTATATATATGTCCCAAGAAATTGTAGATTCGGACTTGGACTCCAACAGAATTTCTGAATTTACAAGTGGCCGGATGTGGAAAGTGTCTTTCAGGGGCCCTCGAACTGCACCCACAGACGTGCCTTCCATCCCTGCCACTGCCCCGTGCTGGGAGCCTCGCCTCTTAACTTTTGCAGAAGCACCCCAGATGGTGGTCTCACTCCCACTGTGTGCTCTGTCTGGTCAAAAGACCCTTATATTTTTTCTTTTCTTTTTTTTTTTTTTTTTCCTGAGACAGAGTCTTGCTCTGTAAGTAGGCTGGAGTGTAGTGGGGCCATCTCGGCTCACTGGAACCTCCCACCTCGGGTTCAAGTGATTCTCCTGACTTAGCCTCCCTAGTAGCTGGGATTACAGGCACCTGCCACCACACCC
>CM052661.1:5273339-5327035 GCA_028533165.1 Leontopithecus rosalia | reverse complement strand
TCTTTTTAAGTTGTAGGGTTGACTCTCTCCCAGGTGCCTCAGTCGCTGGCCGAAAGGGCACCGGGATCTGTGTGATTTCCAGTGCAGCCACCCGCTGCACTGGTTCACAATTCACCTCCCAGAAATCTCCTGGTCTAGTTCACCATCCAAAACCCGTTCAGTCAGATGAACATAGCAATCTGCCCTCCCAAGTCTCAAAATGCCGGTTTAACAGGGTGCCCAGACCCGTGTTGTTTTGTGTGCCAGGTGCTGCAGCGGCGCTGGCTGCCTGGCCGCGCCGTGGAGAGCGCTGCGCTTGAGTCCTGTGTGCCTTTTACACCTGGGCTTTTCCCCCATTCTGTGGGCTATAAGGCTCCGTCTGAAAATGTGGTGTTTGCTTACCCTCTGCGTCTTGACTAAGAGCTACAGTGGTGAGTTGCTTCTAGAGCGCCATCTTCCTCTCCTCCCCTGGGCAGGGTTTCTTGTTGTTCACAGTGGAGAAATTCCTTACTGACACAGGACTTCTGCTCCAGTGCCTGTAATTGCAGCTCTCATGGGAGGACATTACTCTTCCTGAGATGCTGTCACCCAGAGCTCCCAGAATTGCAAAATGTTGGTGCTACCTGGGTGCTTCATTTCCTCTTGACTTGTCCTTGGATGGCATCATGCATTCCCCCTGCTGTCTTCTCCACCCTCTGTGCTGAGAATCCATGCACTAAGAGGTTTTCTCCTTGAAGGCTCTCTTTGCCACATGCAAAATGACCTTGAGAATTGATGTCGGGCAGGTCAAGGTGGTGGAGTTGTATTGTGGCTTATTAGATTTGGGTCACATGTGGCTGAGAGGGCAGTTTCTGGGTGATGCCTGGGCCTGTCCCTGGTTCACCTCTTCTAGTCTAAGTTATTCAATTTCTCTAAACGTCTTTTACTCATTGGTAAACAGGAGATGATCAGAATTCTTCAGAGGATCATTGAGAAAGCAATGAGACACTGTATGTGATGGGTCTGAGATATAATGAGGTTCTCTGAAAATATAACTCAGAATTGACCAAGGGTTGCAACTTGGATTCTGTAGGTGGTAGACTAGTATTCTTTCTACTATACCTTGTTTGAAAGCCTAAGGCTCTCAAATGATGCAGAAAAACATGCGGATAAGACAGCAAGCCAAGGGCACAGAAAGAGCCACACTCCCGGAGAACCATCACATATCCTCAGTGGTTACGGCTCTGTACAAGTACAGGACCTGTCTTCTCCATTGTGCTCCACCTGATTTTTCTGCAGCAATTTCAGACCAAGCCCCCAGCAAGAATGTGGAGAGCCCAGAAGGCAGCGTGCTCAGAAGCAGATCCTTGAGGGTTCACGGTGAGCTGGAGACCCAAAAGTAGTGTCTCCCATCATACTGCACGAAGGGAGGAAGAATTGTCCATTATTTATTCTTGCTCACAGATCCGTGGGATCCTAAGACTCAGAAATGTGTGGGTCTAGGGAAGCAGCCTACTGCCAACGAAGGCCTGACACTCCTTTCTGTGTCTCTGAGGTCACTGGTACTCTTATCCTATTTCTCAGGTATTCTAGAGGATGAGTACACCCAACCTTACCTGTGCATAAGCAATTTTCTTAGGAAAACAACACTCTTGAATGTGCCACTCAGAGCTGCTTCTCTGGTAACCTGGTGGGACCTCGGAAAGAGAAACTCAGAGACATGAGCCAGAATGAATTTCAGCCACTTCAACAAACAGGAGGGGCTGAAGGAACCCACAGTAATCTTCACAAATGACACCATAAATGACACCATTTCTAACTGCCAAACTGAGGTAGAGGTTGCCTTTTATTTACATTTTTGTTTAAAGTATCAATAACTGCCTTTGCACTATGGATTTTTTTTCTTTATTATACTTTAATTTTTCGGGTACGTGCACAGATTGTTCAGGTTTCTTACATGGGAATACACATGCCATGGTGGTGGTTTGCTGTATCCATTGCCCTGTCATCTATATTAGGTATTTCTCCTAATACTATTCCTCCCCAATCCCCCCCACCCCCTGCTATTCCTTCCCTAGCACCCCACCCCCCAGGTCCCAGTGTGTGATGTTCCCCTCCCTGTGTCCATGTGTTCTCATTGTTCAACACCCACCTGTGAGTAAGAACATGTGGTTTTTGGTTTTCTGTTCTTTTGTCAGTTTGCTGAGAATGATAGTTTCCAGTTTCATCCACGTCCCTGCAAACGACATGAACTCATCCTTTTTTGTGGCTGCATAGTATTCCATGGTGTTTATGTGCCACATTTTCTTTATCCAGTCTATCATTTGGGTTGGTTCCAAGTCTTTGCTATTGGGAACAGTGCTACAATAAACATACATGTATATATGTCTTTATAATAGAATGATTTATAACCCTTTGGGTATATACCCAGCAATGGGATTGCTGGGTCAAATGGTATTTCTATTTCTAGATCCTTAAGGAATCACCACATTGTCTTCCACAGTGGTTGAATTAACCTACACTCCCACCAACAGTGTAAAATTGATCCAGTTTCTCCAAATCCTCTCCAGCATCTGTTGTCTCCTGATTTTTTAATGATTGCCATTCTAACTGGTGTGAGGTGATATCTCAATGTGGTTTTGATTCGCTTTTCTCTAATTACCAGTAATGATGAGCATTTTTTCATATGTTTGTTGGCTGCATAAATGTCTTCTTTTGAGAAGTGTCTGTTCATATCCTCTGCCCACTTTTTGATGGGGTTGTTTGTTTTTTTCTTGTAAATTTGTTTAAGTTCATTGTAGATTCTGGATATTAGCCCTTTGTCAGATAAGTAGATTGCAAAAAGTTTTTACCATTCTGTTGGTTGTCAGTTCACTTGATTGATAGTTTCTTTTGCTGTGAAGAAGCTCTTAAGTTTAATTAGATCCCATTAGTCTATTTTGGCTTTTGTTTCCATTGCTTTTGGTGTTTTAGTCATGAAGTCTTTGCCCATGCCTATGTCCTGAATGGTATTGCCTAGGTGTTTTTCTAGAGTTTTTATGGTGTAAGGCCTCATGTTTAAATCTTTAATCCATCTGGAGTTAATTTTTATAAGGTGTAAGAAAATGATCCAGCTTCAACTTTCTGTATATGGCTAGCCAGTTTTCCCAACACCATTTATTAAATAGGGAATTCTTTCCCCATTGCTTGTTTTTGTCAGGTTTGTCAAAGATCAGATTGTTTTAGTTGTGTGGCATTCTTTCTGAGGCCTCTGTTCTATTCCATTGGTCTGTATCTTTGTTTTGGTACCAGTACCATGCTGTTTTGATTACAGTAGCCTTGTAATATAGTTTGAAGTCAGGTAGCATGATGCTTCCAGCTCTGTCCCTTTTGCTTAGGATTGACTTGGCTATGCAGGCTCTTTTTTGGTTCCTTATGAAGTTTAAGGTGGTTTTTTACAATTTTGTGAAGAATGTCATTAGTAGCTTGATGGGATAGCATTGAATATATAAATTACTTTGGACAGTATGGCCATTTTCACAATATTGATTCTTTCTAACCATGATTATGGGATGTTTTTCCATCTGTTTATGTCCTCTCTTGTTTCCTTGAGCAGTGATTTGTAGTTCTCTTTGAATAGGTCCTTCACATCACTTGTGAGTTGTATTCCTAGGTATTTTATTCTCTTTGTGGCAATTGTGAATGGGAGTTTACTCATGATTTGGCTGTTTGTCTATTGTTAGAGTATAGGAATACTTGTCATTTTTGCACATTGACTTTGTATCCTGAGACGTTGCTGAAGTTGCTTATCAGCTTAAGGAGATTTTGGGATAAGACAATGGGGTTTTCTAAATATGCAATCATGTCATCTGCAAACAGGGACAATTTGACATCCTCTCTTCCTATTCGAATATGCTTTCTTTCTTTCTCTTGCCTGATGGCCCTAGCCAGAACTTGTAATACTATGTTGAATAGGAGTGGTGAGAGAGGGCATCCTTGTCTTGTGCTAGTTTTCAAATGGAATGCTTCCAGTTTTTGCCCATTCAGTATAATATTGGCTGTGTGTTTGTCACAAATAACTCTTATTATTTTGAGATATCATCCATTGATGCCTAGTTGATTGAGAGTTTTTAGCATAAAGGACTGTTGAATTTTGTCAAAGGCCTTCTCTGCATCTATTCAGATAAACATGTGGTTTTTGTCTTTGGTTCTGTTTATGTGATTAATTATGTTTATAGTTTTGCAGATGTTGAACCAGCCTTGCATCCCAGGGATGAAGCCGACTTGATTGTGATGAATAAACTTTTTGATGTGCTGTTGGATTTGGTTTGCCAGTATTTTATTGAAGATTTTTATATCAATATTTGTCATGGATATTGGCCTGAAATTTTCCTTGTAGGTTGCATCTCTTCCAGGTTTTGGTATCAGGATGACGTTGGCCTCATAAATGAGTTAGGGAGGATTCCCTTTTTTTGTATTGTTTGGAATTATTTCAGAAGGAATGGTACCAGCTCCTCTTTGTACCTCGGGTAGAATTAGACTGTGAACCTATTTGACCCTGGACTTTTTTTGGTTGGTAGGCCATTAATGGCTGCCTCAACTTCGGAACTTGTTATTGGTCTATTCAGGAATTCAACTTCTTCCTGGTTTAGTCTTGGGAGAATGAAAGGTTCAGGAATTTATCAATTTCTCCTAGATTTACTGGTTTATCTGCATAGATGTATTTGTAGTAATCTCTGATGGTAGTTTGTATTTCTGTGGGATTGGTGGTGATATCCCCTTTATCATTTTTATTGCATATATTTGAATCTTCTCTCTCTTCTTTTTTATTAGTTTGGCTAGTGGTCTATTTTGGTGATCTTTTCAGAAAACCAGCTCCTGGATTTATTGATTTTTTTGAAGATATTTTTGTGCTTCTATCTCCTTCAGTTCTGCTCTGATTTTAGTTATTTCTTCTGCTAGCTTTTGAATTTGTTTGATCTTGCTCCTCTAGTTCTTTTAATTTTTTTTTTTGACGTTAGGGTGTCGATTTTAGATATTTCCTCACTCCTCTTGTGGGCATTTAGTGTTATAAATTTCCCTCTAGACACTGCTTTAAATGTGTCCCAGAGATTGTGGTACGTTGTATCTTTGTTCTCATTGGTTTCTGAGAACATCTTTATTTCTGCCTTCATTTCATTATCTATCCAGTAGTCATTCAGGAACAGATTGTTTAGTTTCCATGTAGTTGTGTGGTTTTGAATGAGTTTCTTAATCCTGAGTTCTAATTTGATGGCACTGTGGTTTGAGAGACTGTTATGATATCTGTTATTTTGCATTTGCTGAGGAGTGTTTTACTTCCAATTATGTGGTCAATTTTAGAATAAATGAGATGTGGTGCTGAAAAGAATGTATATCTGTGGTTTTGGGGTGGAAAGTTCTGTAGATGTCTATTAGGTCCACTTGGTCCAGATCTAAGTTCAAGTCCTTGTTAATTTTCTGCATTGTTGATGTGTCTAATATTGACAGTGGGGTGTTAAAGTCTCCCACTTTTATTGTGTAGGAGTCTAAGTCTCTTTGCATGTCATTAAGAACTGCTTTATGTATCTGGGTGTGCTTCTGCATTGGGTGTGTATATACTTAGGATAGTTAGCTCTTCTTGATGCATTGATCCTTTTACCATTATATAATGCCCTTTGTCTCTTTTAATCTTTGTTGGTTTAAAGTCTTTTTTTATCAGAGATTAGCATTGCAACCCTTGCTGTTTTTTGTTCTCCATTTGCTTGGTAAATCTTTCTCTATCCCTCTATTTTGGGCCTATGTGTGTCTTTGCACATGGATGGGTTTCCTGAATATAGCACGCTGATGGGTCTTGACTTTTTATTCACTTTGCCAGTCTGTATGTTTTGATTGGGGTATTTAGCCCATTTACATTTAAGGTTAATATTGTTATGTGTAAATTTGATCCTTCCATTTTGATGCTAGCTGGTTGTTTTGCCCGTTAGTTGATACAGTTTCTTCATAGTGTCACTTGTCTTTACAGTTGGGTATGTTTTTGCAGTGGTTGGTACTGGTTGTTCCTTTCCATGTTTAGTGCTTCTTTCAGGAACTCTTGTAAGGCAGGCCTGGTGGTGACAGAACATCTCAGCAGTTGCTTGTCTGTAAAGAATTTTATTTCTCCTTTGCTTATGAAGCTTAGTTTGGCTGGATATGAAATTCTGGGTTGAAAATTCTTTTCTTTGAGGATGTTTAATATTGGCCCCCACTCTCTTCTGGCTTGTAGGATTTCTTCAGAGAGATCCTGTGAGTCTGTGAGTCTGATGGGCTTCCGTTTGTCTCTGGCTGCCCTTGTAGTGGTCTCTGCATTTCCTGAGTTTGAATGCAGGCTTGCCATGCTAGGTTGGGGATAGTGTCCTGAAGAGTGTTTTCCCACTTGTTTCATTCTCGCTGTCACTTTCAAGTACACCAAGCAAAGGTAGATTTGGCCTTTTCACATAGCCTCTTCAAGGCTTTGTTCATTTCTTTTCACTTCTTTTTCTCTAATCTTATCTTCTTGCTTTATTTCATTGAGTTGATCTTCAATCTCCGTTATCCTTTTGTTCTCTTCATCAATTTGGCTATTGAAACTTGTGTATGCTTCACAGAGTTCTTGTGCTGTCTTTCACGTCCATCATGCCATTTATGTTCTTTTCCACACTGGTTATTCTTGTTAGCATTTTGTCTAGCCTTTTTTCATTGTTCTTAGTTTCCTTGCATTGGGTTTGAATGTGCTCCTTTAGCTGGGAGAAGTTTGTTATTATCCACTTTCTGAAACCTGTTTCTGTCAATTCCTCACACTCATTGTCCATCCAGTTTTGTTCCCTTGCTCGTGAGGGGTTGTGGTTCCTTGGAGGAGAAGAGGCATTCTGGCTTTTGGCGATTTCAGCCTTTTTGTGCTGGTTCCTTCCCATCTTTGTGGATATATCTACCTTTGGTCTTTGAGGTTGGTGACTTTTAGATGGAGTTTCTGAGTGGGTGTTCTATCTGTTGATGATATTTCTTTATGTTTATTAGTTTTCCTTTTAACAGTCAGGCCCCTCTGCTGCAAGTCTGCTGGAGTTTGCTGGAGGTCCACTCCAGACCCTGCTTGCTTGGGAATCACCCACGGGGGCTGCCAGACAGAAATATTGCTGTCTGTTCCTTCCTCTGGTAGCTTCATCCCAAAAGGGTACCTGCCAGATGTGAGCCAGAGCTCTCCTGTATGACTTGTCCCCCAGATAGGATACATTGGGGCTCGGGAAGCTACTTGAGGAGGCCGCCTGTCCATTAATGGAGCTCAAGCACTGTTCTGGGTGCTTGGGTACCCAGGGCTGCTGGGCAGGGACATTTAAGTCTGCTGAAGCGGAACCCACAACTGCCCCTTTTCCCAGGTGCTCTGTCCTAGGAAGGTGGGGGCTTCGTAAGTCCCTGACGGGCTGCTGGCTTATTTTTAGAGATGCCCTGTCAAGGGAATCTACTTGACAGTCTGCCTGCAGATGCCTTGCTGAGCTGCAGTGCTGGGCTCCCCCCAGCTGCTTCCCGGAGGTGGTCACTTTGTTTACACAGGCAATGTTGAAGCTGCCTACTGAAGCCTCAGCAATGGTGGGTGTCCCTCCCCGCACCAAGCTCCAGTGTCCCAGGACAAGCTCAGACTGCTGTGCTGGCTGCGAGAATTTCCAGCCAGTGTATTTTAGCTTGCTGGTCTTCATGGGGGTGGGACCCACTGAGCCAACTTGCTTTGTTCCCTGGCTTCAGGCCCCTTTATCAGGGGAATGGGCAGTTCTGTCTTGCTGGCATTCCACATGCCACTTGCCTAAAACAGGCACCCAGTTCTGTGCTAGAAACCCTGGGTGCTGGTGTTGTAGGCGCCTGAGGGAATCTCCTGGTCTGTAGGTTCTGTAGACCTCCTAGGCTTGGTTCTGTTCCTTCTACTTTGGAGATTGCAATCATTGCTATTCAGCTGTGAGATTTTTGGAGTCTGCTGTGGAGTTGAGATTCTTAGGTCCCTGTTGCCTTAACTAGAGTTAAGCTGTTCTTACATCCAATAATTGATGGTAGTTTTATTTCATTTCAATTGTCATTTTGGCTTCTCTTTCCTTCCTATACTCCCCACACAAATTATCCTGGTTAATTAAGAATTGACTACAATTCCATTGGTATTTAATGATTTATTTTTCATGCTACAGTCCCAGCTTCTTGCAGTGAATCCTACTTCCTCCTGTATTTTCACCTCCTGCTGAGTGTGAAGTTGCTAACAAAAGAAAGTTTTATTTAGAATACAGCCTTCTTTTTAATAAAGATTGTTGAAGGAAACATTTATAAACCATGAAGCATCCACATTGCTCTGCATGGAGCTCAGGCCTCCTTGGAAGGTGTCCTGGACAAGGAGCATCTTGCTTGTACAGGTGGGATTGATCCAAGTTTAGCAAATGTTCTCACTGTTAGAAGTGGAAGCTGGGTGCAGTGTCTCATGACTATAATCCAAGCACTTTGGGAGGCCAAGGTGGGAGGATCACATAAGCCCAGGAGTTTGAGACCAGCCTGGGCAATATAGCAAGACCTGGGCTTTACGAAAAAATCTTGAAAATTAGCTGGGTGTAGTAGTAGATGCCTGTGGTCCCAGCTACTCAGGAGGCTGAGATGGGAGGATTGCTTGAGCCCAGGAGTTTCAGACTGCAGTGAGGTATGATTGCACTACTGTACTCGCGACTTGGTGACAGAGTGAGACAGAAAACAAAAACAAAATAAAATAGAAAAACCCAAAAAACAAAAAGAAGAAGTTACAAGAGAAGTTGTTTTGAGGGCAGTCCTTCCTCATCAGGAGAGCAAAAACAAAATAAAACTGTTTGAGTGCCTGGGAGAAAGGGCATATCCTCCTATGTGGAAACAAAAGATGCAGCCCCATGCTGCCTGTTGGATTCAGAGCACAGAGGCAGATTGCTACAAGGTGGGGCTGTGTCATTTGGGTGTGTGGCAGGAGCAACTGACTTTTTCTGTCATAGGTTTTCAGATCAAGAAGAGTTGTCCCTGATGCAGATTATGAGATCATGGACTTCAAGCCTGGTGCCTCATTTAGATAGGAGCTGGGGGTCCTAGATGCTCGAGGGATTGTTTCACATGCAGGGAGACATTCCACTGGGGCCTGAAGATGGACTGTGGGAGATTGTTGTAGTCTTACTTCTAGAGCCCTCACTCTTGGGAGTCCCCACCAACACTGAGTTTGAACTCAGCCATGTCTTGGACCTTGTCCACTGAGAGACATCAGTAAATGTACCACAAACAGGATTGATGAATACTTGCAAACTGAGACTTGCCCTCTTGAAACCCACTGACCACATGAAGAAATCTGGACTGTCTTGCTGGAAAGGAGGAGAGTAGAGGTGATGCCTGTCAGGTGAGCCCTAATGTGGGGCCTAGCCCATGAGGGTTCCTGAAAAGAATTCAAGGGCAAACCGGAGGTAGAAAGAAACAACTTTATCAAAGCAGTATTGTTACAGCTTCCGCAGAGCAGGGCCACCCCACAGGCAGAGAGCGGTAGCTCAGGGCAGTTCTGTAGTCATATTTATACCCATTTTTTATTGCATGCACATTAAGGGGCAGTTTCTGTATAAATTTCTAAGGAAGGAGTAGTAACTTTGGGTTGGTTGGGTCACTGCCATGGAAAGGGGTGGTAACACCTGAGTGTTCCCGTGGCAATGATAAACTGATATGGCACATTGGTGGATGCACCTCACGGAAAGTTTCTTCTGCCCTGTTCTTGCTTTAACTGGTCCTTAATTTGGCCAGGCATCTGAATCCTGCCTCCGGAGTTAAGTCCCACCTCCTACCTCAGAGGTGCCTCATCTGACATCACACTAACACCAGGCATCCCAATGAGGCCATTGAGATCCCCCCCACCAGTCTCAGCTGAGTGGTAGATGACTGCTTGGTGGGAATGACCACAGATAAGACAAACGGGAACTGCCCTGCTAAGCAGAGCCCCCATGCAGAGCCAGGAGCACACACACGTGCTGAGTTTGTTGTGCAGCAGTAGTTAACAGGGACACAGACTTTTCAGGAACCCAGATTTCACTTCTTCAGTGTTAATATGCTCACTTTCCTATGACACCACCTGTGGAGGAGGTGCCTTGCTGCTTCTCCTTCGTGGCTCCCGATTTCATCTTATAACAGGAAGATGTGCCTCAGAGCCTCTGTGGATCTTACCACATTCCCAGAGCTTACCCAAAGCAGAACAAAATAGGTACACACAGAAACAGGAATAGAATTGGCCCGATCCCTGTTTGGGTCTAGCAATAAGTTACATTCATTCTTGGACACATTATCTAATTGAAACAACAAAAAAAAAGATCATTTGCAATTAGATTTTGCTTTTTATGTTTAAGAATTTTTAGATATATGTCACTTTTTTGCTTTCTTATGTAAGTGATTGCAAATGATTAAAATAATCTGTATTAATTATTATAAATAATTGGAATAGTCACTAAATCCAGAAGAAATAGCTAATGTATAAGATCTTATGGTATAAAAAATTTAAAAAGTTAATAATCTTCCCTCTTTTTCCACTTTCTTTTTGACACACACAGACACATGCACACACACACACACACACACAAACGCACACACAGACACACATGACCCCAACACATAAAGCATAAAAGGGTGAGCAATAAGTACTTTCAAGCATAAAAATGTGCTGAAGTACTAAAAAAATTCTACTGTAACTGGGAAATATTGAATAAAAATAAAAATATGAGCTTATGTGCTCAAAATGAGAACAATAATGTAAAATTTCCAATCATTAAATAATAAATTATATTTCAAATTGATTTTTTAATTTAAGTTCCATTGGAATTTTATAAAAGAGAGATGCAATACTTTATTAACTATTATTATTATTTTTGAGATAGAGTCTCACTTTGTCACCCAGGCTAGAGTGCAGTGGCATGATCTCGGCTCACTGCAACTTCCACCTCCTGGGTTCAAGCAATTCTCCTGCCTCAGCCTCCCAAGTAGTTGGGACTACAGGTGTATGCCACTACACCTGGCTAATTATTGTATTTTTAGTAGAGACGAGGTTTCACCGGGTGGGCCAGGCTGGTCTGGAACTCCTGACCTCAGATGATCCGCCTGCCTTGGCCTCCCAAAGTGCTGGGATTACAGGCATGAGGCACCACACCCAGCCCATTTTTTAATGTTAGTATTTATAATACAACAGGATTTTTTATATTAATATATATGTCTTTTGAGACAGGGTCTTGCTGTGTTCCCCAGGCTGGAGTGCAGTGGTGCAATCACAGTGACCTGCAACCTGTTGAGAATGTGACTCATTTCCTTATAGAATTCCCAGAGGAGACGTTTCTCAGTAGCTGTGCTTGTATTTATTAAACTATTAGCCTAACTCTCATCATTAACCATGTTTCTCACTTTATATTGACTACTAGAAAATTCATCACTAAACTTTTGCATATCTCCAGGAAACAGAAAGCATTCTCAATATCAATTCTTCCTGGCTTCATACTATTTTTTTCTTAGTTCAGACTTTCTTGCTTATTCGCTTTGAGCTTAAGTTTATCTTGTTGCCTTGTCTGTAGCTCAGCGAGTCACCTTCAATTATGCTGAGAACAAGGAGCAATATAAATAAACAAAGTGGTTACTGGAAGACAGCAAATGAGGAGCTCATCATTAGAACGTGTGCCGAGTCCACGGAGAAGCTCATGAGGCTTAACTCGGAGGTTTTTGACTTGCATGGGTGCCTTCTGAGGCCCTGTACTTAATTCTATATTAGTGATTTCTTAACCCTCCAAATGGCATCAGCTTCAGGCTCCACAAAGTAAGGAAGTTCCCCCGATCTAGTGGCATAATGACTTTTGATAAGAGCAGAAGTCATAGTACAAGTACAAACAGTGGAGCAGTATTTAGTGCCTGGGTGAGCAACTCAGTTATATCTTTTTTTTCTTTTTTTGAGATGGGGTCTCACTTTGTCGCCCAGGCTGAATGGAGTGCAGTGGCGATATCTTTGCTCACTGCAGTCTCTGACTCCCGGGTTCAAGCAGTTCTCCTGCCTCAGCCTCCTCAGTATCTGGGATTACAGGCATGTGCCACACCATGCCCAGATAATTTTTGTATTTTTAGTAGAGACAGGGTGTCACCATATTGGTCAGGCTCATCTTGAACTCCTGACCTGGTGATCCACCTGCCTTAGCCTCCTAAAGTGCTGGGATTACAGGTATGAGCCACTGTGCCTGGCCTCAGTTATGTCGTTTATAGGCAGTTACTGAGGTCTGCTTGGCCACCTAGCTTGGTGGTAGGGCTGGGGTCTCCAAATGTTGGAGCCAGGCCATATGTTTGCAGTGACCACGACATTGTATCCTTTATTCAACAGGGAAACAGACTCCCCTGGGCATTGGTGAGTGTTAATTATCTGAATGGTGATCTTGAAGATGTATCATATGTATGTCCAACTCATATAAAAATGAGTTTTTGAGCAGAAGAGAGAATCTGGGGGAATTAGTTGAGTATGACTCATTCTGACATTCACTGGTTCTAAGTGGCAGCCTACAGAGACAGAGCCAAAATAACTTGTGCCAAATAAGCCTTGTGTTCCTCTTCAGGTGGTAACTGGTCTTGCAGGGAAAGAGGAGCCAGGGCTGCTTTCTTAAGAGCATCTTTGGATTCTGGCTTTTCTGAGCTCATGTGAGGAATGTGGTCCAAAAGGGGAAACCTGAAATAGCTTTTAATTGTTCACCGCTAAATGGAAAGTAGGTATGAATTAGTTGTTATTTATCCATAAATTTATCTTTTAAAAGCAACTTGTGACTTTAATAGCTTCTTTTTGTTTTGGATTTTATTCAGATCAAAATTCTGAGCCCAGTGCAGGGCAGGATCTTATCTTTTTCCCTACCCTTCCAGAGTGATGTGTAAAATACACTGCGATATGGTTTAATTGTTTTTGACTATTTTCTTCCCCTAAGAAATAGTAATGATACAGAGGAAGACTGTTTCATAACCCCTCCTGAGTGTCACTAGAATGGAATATATGTTAGTAATCAGATGAGGACACTCCTGTTCCCATCAAATGCTGGGGTAGAGCCAGATCTCTTACTGTAATTAGAGTCCATTCAGATACGATGGCCATTTTCTCCTATTGCCATATTATGGAGGAGGACAAGCCACACCATAATGGGACATTTAGCATTCTTTAAAGTGTAGGACACCCAGTGTATTAGTGCCAGTGCTAACAACACCACTTGTACCTGCTGACTTTTGCTTGTCTACTTGTGGTAACTCCAGATTTGCTGAACTATGTTCTTTGGGAAAGGAGAACTCACTGCCCTTTTCATGGAAGCTGTATTTCCTAATTTTTATGATTTATGCTTCTCTGTTTCTGGATTCCATTTCACCATGGAATTATTTTATCCTCTTTTTGGCCCTTACTTTCTCCTCCTCTTTGTGCTTCTTGGATTTTGCCATGATTTCAGAGCTTCGTAACTTCTCCTCACCTCCAGTCACATCCTGTCCAGATTTATCTTCCACATAGCTACTTGAGTGATTTATTCCAGCAGCTCCTGTTGCTACCTTCCCACACCACTTTCTGCAGCAATAGGTTCCTCTAGCGACATTCAAATCAATGTTCCTCCTGGGAAGCAGCTTAAGGTCTTTGATGTCAGTGTTGAATATTCCCTCCTAGCCAAGTGCTTCCTCTACCCTGCTATCTTCTGCTTACTTTAAATGCATAGTTTGAGGTTACCTCTTTTTTTTTTTTTTTTTGAGACAGAGACTCACTAGGTCACCCGGGCTGGTGCAGTGGTGCAATCTTGGCTCACTGCAACCTGTGCCTCCTGGGTTCAAGTGATTCTCTTGCCTCAGCATCCTGAGTAGCTGGGATTACAGGCATGTGCCACCACACCCAGCTAATTTTTGTATTTTTAGTATAGACAAGGTTTCACCATGTTGGCCAGGCTGGTATTGAACTCCTGACCTCAAGTGATCCACCCACCTTGGCCTCCGAAAATACTGGGATCACAGGCATAAGCCACTGTGTCTGGCTGAAGTTACCTCTTCTAAGAAGACTTCGCTTAACCCATTTATGCCAGAGATTGCAATTTTTTGATTGTAGATGTGTGAAAAATCAGACATTGGCAATGACCTTGTGCAGTATGATATAAATAACTCCCACATGCTTGGTGTTCCAATATTGGAATGCAAGGCACAAATGGGTTCACTCCTTCAAGCCACCTGCTCCTAGCAGGCACCCCTTTGTGTGTGCTCTCTTGACCTCCTGTGCATAACTCTATTACTGTCCTTTTTTGCTAAGAGTTTTATTGAGATATAATTCACATACCATACAATTTTCTCATTTAAAGTTTGCCATGCAGTAGCTTTTATCATCATTGCAGAATTATGCAACCATCACTTCAACCAACAGAACAATTTTATCACCCAAAGCCCCAAACTGGAAAGAACCCACTGCCCATCAACTGATGAATGGGTAGATAAAAGGCAGTGTATCTGTATAATGGAATAATATTTGCCATAAAAAGGAAAGGAGTTTTGATGCATGCAACATAGTTAAACTTTGAAAATACTGAGCTGCTTGAAAGAAGCTGGTCCTTTCTACATTGCTTTATAATTATTGATTGCTATTCCTATCTCATTCTTTAGAGTGTGGACACCCCAGTGCCAGGAGATAGCAAATTCATCTGGTATCCCTAGCATAGTATTTGGGACACAGCAGGCACTCAATACATATTTGTGGGTTTAAAAGGCAAATGATAAACACTCAAGGCTGGGAGTAGTGGTTCACATCTGTAATTCTAAGTGCTTTTGGAGACTGAGGAGAAAGGATTGATTGAGGCCAAGAATTTGAAACTGCAGTGAGCTGTGATTGTGCCACTGTACTCCAGCCTGAGTGACAGCAAGACCCTGTGCCAATCAATCAATATCAATCAGTCAGTCAGTCCTCAAGACTTAGCCATAGAGAAGTAAGAAATAAATGATCTTGAATCACATGAAAAGATTCCATATGTTGTGTGGCTCTGGAAATTTTTTAAGTAAGATCAAAAAGAAATTGAGGGAGAAATTTTCTTATTGAAGGCACATTTTTTTTTCTTTTGAGAAGGAGTCTTGTTCTGTCACCCAGGCTGGAGTGCAGTGGTGCAATCCTGGCTCACTGCAACCTCTGCTTTCTGGGTTCAAGTGATTCTCCTGTCTCACCCTCTGGAGTAGCTGGGACTACAGGCGCCTGCCACCACATCCCTGCTCATTTTTGTATTTTTAGTAGAGATGGAGTTTTACTATGTTGGCCAAGCTGGTCTCGAACTCTTGACCTCAGGTGATGAGCCCACCTCGGCCTCCCAAAGTGCTGGGATTACAGGTGTGAGCCACCTCACCTGGCCTAACACATTCATTCTTTATATTCATCTCTACTTTCCAAGCTGTCATTCTGCAAAGAATTGAGGCAGCTTCTTTTTCCCTTTGATAATGCTGTATCCATAAAGAGAACCACAACTTGAACTGTTTGCCCATTTTTTTCTAGGCGACTCTGGGGTTAATCCCCTCACTCTGCTCAGCACAGCTGACCTCATTCATCACTGGAAAGTCACGCCTTATTACTTAAAACGGGCAACATATCAAATCTGTTTCAATCACACAGAGCATTCCCTACTTCCCTGATAAGCCATTGCCTTACTTTGCTAGCTCCCTATATCTTCAAGCTCGTTCTAAGATCCTAGCCCACCCTTTGCCGACCCTGGGCTGCCTCTCAGGGACCCTCCCTTCCCTGGAGCCTGGGCAACTGGAGACTTGATTGCCATGCTCAGTCTCCTCAGGTCCTGTGTCTCCCTTCACCCATTCCAACTTTGAGGCCACTTTACCTCCTCCCACTATTGAACCTTCTGGGTCCTCTGAAGTTCATGGTGTCTGGCCATTGGCATTTCCGTATCAGCGTTCTAGTCATTTTCCTTCATTTTTGAGAGACTTTGGCTCCTGGTTTAGGACTTTTCCTCCATCCCCATGTATGTCGCCCTGCAGAGACTTTCACACCTGCGTGCTTCAGCTCTTCCTCGTGCTGGCCTTTCTGGGTCTTGGTCTCCCTAGCTTCAGTCATCTTTCCCCCACCTCAAGTCAGCCCTCTGCCCTCATAGTCATGTCCTAGTAACCCTGCAAACTCCTGACTCTTGCTGATAGCATAGTTGACACAAAGAATGGGTTGCTCTGCACCAGATGCTGTCCTAAGAACTTCCATATTTTAAATTATTTAATAATCATGACAGTACTGCAGAGCAGTTTCTGACCCTCTAGCATCCTTCTAGCTCATGCTATGTCTACTGAACACCTCTATTCATTTATTCTGCCATGTCACTTTCCATAAAATAATTTACCATGTTATAAACAAAAATAGTCATAGCGGAAGAGTTCAGGCTTTTGGTTTTTTTTGATGGAATTTCACTCTTGTTGCTCAGGCCGGAGTACAATGGCATAATCTTGGTTCACTGCAACTTCCACCTCCCCAGTTCTCGCGATTCTCCTGCCTCAGCCTCCTGAGTAGCTGAGATTACAGGTGTGAGCCACCGAGCCTGGCTCATTTGAAGCTTTCTAGGCATAAGACTGTTGTTACCACATTGAGGAACACTGTGCCAGCAACTGTTAACATAGCCAAACATTTTCAGTAAGATGAACAACATCACCTTTTTTTTTTGCCAAAATACAAGAAAAATTCATGACATCATTTTCTGATCACTTACTAAGAAAACCATAAAAGCAAAGCAACTCGTAATGATGGTGATTCATATTTGCCTAAGGAGTGATGACATGTTCTTCCCGGAGAAGAGCAGGTGCAGTTAAAGTGGCTATTCCTTGGGAAGAAAGATTTGATCACTGTCTTCCTGATTATTTGCGTCCATTTCCTACCCAGGAATGTCCCCTGGTGCTCCCTGCATTTTTCTTAGGCTGCTGCTGTTTGATCTCTGCCATGTTTGAACAATAGCTTCGTGGATCAAATAATTGTTTGAAGTAGGAAGGGGACTAACAGTAAATGAATCTAGGCCCCAAACGGTGTATGCACACGTTATGCTTGTTTTTCACAAAAACCTAGAAGGCTGGATTTCGTTGGTCCACAGGTGAGGAGACGGAATCTCATATAATTTACATAAGTTATGAAGAATTTGAAATTTCTTCCCTCTGGGGCCCAAACCACCAATTCATGGATTATTTATTTTTGTCATTGGATAAATATGCATCGAGGTGGTACTAGGTGGACTCACAGTCCATGGGAAATACAGGAAGAAAAATTGCTACCAGTTATAGGGAGTTACAGGGAGGAGGCCTCTGTTGGAGAGAACTTAAAGTCAGGCTTGGGAGAGGGGAGCAGGAGGTAGTAGGGAAAGAATTCAGGAGGATGGAACACCTTGTCTCAGGTGTAAGGGCAGGAAGTGTTTTCTCAGATGAGGAAGTTGAAGGCCGGCATTTGAAGTGGTGGGAGTCTCATGCATGGATGCATTCACTGTATCAAGATGCAAGCCCAGGAGCGAGGGGGTGCTGAAGACTGGAAGCTTCAGGAAGCCACAAAGGAGTATGGGTGTCATACCCACATCCTGTTATCGTGCCCTGTCTTACATAATCTAGTGTGATATTGTCATGGGTGTAACAGCCCTAAGTATTTGGGTGAAAAAATTAGGGATTGGGGTCAGGCATGATGGGTCATGCCTGTAATCCCAGCACTTTGGGAGGCAGAAGTGGGTAGATTATGACATCAGGAGATCAAGACCCTTCTGGCCAACATGGTGAAACCTCATCTTTACTAAAAATACAAAAATTAGCTGAGCGTGGTAGCGTGTGCCTGTAATCCCAGCTATTCGGGAGGCTGAGGCAGGAGAATTTCTTGAACCAGGGAGTCAGAGGTTGCAGTGAGACAAAATTGTAACACTGCACTCCAGCCTGGTGACAAAGTGAGACTCCGTCTCAAAAAAAAAAAATGTGATTGGTTCTAGGGCAAGTTGGAAGAATCTTTGCAGAGGAGGTTCCCTTTGAGCTAGCTCTGGACAGGTGCAAGGGTTTTTTTTTTCTGTCTCAGCTTGGAGCAGGGCAGTCTAGGAAAGCAGACAGAATGAGCAAGAACATGCTTGAGATGGGGGGTGGGTAGAAAAATCAGAGTATTCCGGTGTGACCTGATGATGCAATGCTTCTTGAGGTTATGGATAGTTTTAAAAGCAGAGTCTGGTGTTCAGAACAATCCCCAAATGCCAAAAGAATCCTACAGTAATGATGGAAATGCCTGAACTCCAGACAGGCAAGAGACTGGCTGAGGGGTTTGTTAAAGTATCTTCAGTTATACCACCTGAGCAACTATGCGCCCTACTGCAGTGGAGAACAGGCCCACCTGTTCTGGAATAATGCTGCAGGTGGGCATTCCTGTATGTTACCATCATGGGGTGCAATGTGTAAGGGAAGATATGGGTAAGCCAAATGGAAGAGAAACTGCAAAGGAATACTATTTTTATTTTTTGAGACAGAAAAAAAAAATAGCCAGGCTGGAGTTCAGTGGCACGATCTTGGCTCATTGCAACCTCTGCCTCCTGGGTTCAAACAATATTCCTGCCTCAGCCTCCCAAGTAGCTGGGACTACAGGTGTGTGCTACCATAACCAGCTAACTTTTCTATTTTTAGAAGAGATGGGGTTTCACTATGTTGGCCAGGATGGTCTTGATCTCTTGACCTCATGATCCGCCTGCCTCTGCCCCTGCAAAGCACTGAGATTACAGGACTGAGCCACTGCGTGCAGCTGGTAATACTATTGCAGCTCTTCTGTGAGTAAGCGACATTTTAACATTTGAAGCCATTATTTTAAATGTGGCCAGTTAATCTACTTCAGATGGCTTCAGATGTGAGGCCGACAGCTACAATTAGAGCGACGAGTTTGATTCTCTGGTGAAGAGGAACTGCAGGTTTCGCTTCCCAGCCCATAGTCCTGTAACAATGTGCGTACACAGCAGACCTCGGTCTTAGAGTCAGGCTGTCTCACTGAGAGTGAAATGGCCGTGCTCCAGAAACCAGTTCTTTCTTTGGTACGGTGGTGACTATTCAGACCATTTACTATATCATGAAATATGAGGGCACTCCAAGCAATCCTTAGGAGAATTCGTTATCACCATGTTTATAGATGGCCCTTGTGACCGGGGGAGCAGCCACGTGTGTATCCTGGCTTAGGGCAGATGATTTCACAGAGGCCTCCCTGGAAATTTCAGAGGAATAAAATGCATGATTAAAGGTACCTTTACAGGAGATTGCAAAAACATAAACAATAATAATTCAAAGAGCTTGAACCAAGCCAGTGGAAAGAAGTGAAATGCTTTGGAGCTACCTGAAAATTAGTGCTTTCTAGAAAGCCCAATCAATCAAGCTCTGAATCTTAAGTCAGGGCCTGCCAAGGAGAAGGTGCAGAGAAAACCTAAAGGCATAAGTAGCATGAAAGTAGTTTGTGAACCACAGCTGGAACCATTGAATAAAGAACACATTTTTTCCCCCTGATTTATAGCATTTTATGTAGTATGAAAAATCACAAAGACCATATCTAGTTTCAAGTTTATCTGTATTAAAAATACTAAAATTATGCAAATGAAGGTATAGGGCCTTTATCAATGAATGGCTTCTTTTTTGATGTTTGCATATTAATGATCAGGTATTAAGAATTTACTGGATTACAGAAAAAAATGCTTGCATATTCTTACATGCTTACATAATACTAGAGTTCAATAAAATTCAAGGTGGTTGGAGGCTTCTCGGCTGTGGGAACTGTGTAAAATTTCTCCGTAATTTCTACGATTCGCCATCTCTGATGTGCTCAGTAGTGAACCTGTACAGGCGTGTGTATGCCTCTGGACCTTGCCTGAGTTGCAAGGAAGTCCAAATGAGCTCAGCAACTAAGATGTAATCGTCCTGCCTTTCTCGGTGGGCACTTTACAGATGTCCGTTTTATGACACTTTAGAATCAGGGACTGTCGGCTCTGCTGCCTTTCTTACTTGAAGATAAAAATATAAGGTGAAAAACTTGAACATACAATGGCAGAGTACCTGTAGATGCAATGGAGATGAATAGAAGGGAAGAATGAAAGTGATAAGAATGGACTCAAGATCATGGCAGCTTTGGCTGGGAGGAGGCAAAAGAGGGACAGGAGGGTGGTGTGAAGCAGTGGGCAGGGGGTTGGCTTTTCCAAGGACTTAGCTTTTATTTTGAGTAGTGGGTTTATAAATGGTGTATTATTTAAAATGTGAGTCAACTACATACATATAGGAGAGTTACTTTTAATAGTTACGTGTGCATACTTTATGCATACGTGTATACATAAAAGTGGGCCATTCGTGGACTCATAATGAGAGTGTGATCAGCTAAGGATTTTGAGTCATGGAATTCTGGACACCAAAGTCCAAAGAAAAAATACCTCAGGAAATGAATATCGCCCCAAAGACTTAGAAGCTTTGAGCTTCTCTTCCTCCTATGAACGATACTCAGACTAAAACAACAGCAAAAAAAACAAAAACAAAAACAAAAAAAACAAATGAAAAAGAGAAAGGGACAATCAGGAAGGTGATCCAACGCCTACATTATTGGTATCCATGAAATGGAGCCACAGAAGATAGAACATAAATAATGAACACGTAGTTGGCGATAGTGCCCTGTGAGGAACACCTAGGTGCCAATAGCACCCTTCTGTTGAAGAAAACTAGTATTTTTGCCTCTCTTCACCAAGACAGGATAGGTTGCACTGGGAAAATGAAAAATATGTATTTGCAAAAGTAAAAAGTAATTGAGGAGAATAGAAAGCAATGAAGTATCTATTTACATGATATCTTAGTTTTAGATAGTGATAAGAATAGTTTGGCTGGGCACAGTGACTTGCACCTGTACCCAGCACTTTGGGAGGCCAAGGTAGGCAGATCACGAAGTCAGGAGATTGACACCATCCTGGGCTAACATGGTAAAACCCCTTATCTACTAAAAATACAAAAAATTAACCAGGCATGGCTGCACGTGCCTGTAGTCCCAGCTACTCTGGAGGCTGAGGCAGGAGAATTGCTGGAACCTAGAATGCAGAGGTTGCAGTGAGCTGAGATTGCACTGCACTCCAGCCTGGGTGACAGAGTGAGACTCTGTCTCAAAAAAAAAAAAAAAAAGAATAGTTTATATAAGGGCTCCAGGACAGGGACCGTACTTCATTTCCATCTGTGCCGCGGGCATCGTGGGCAGCCCTGGGCAGACTGGCTCATTTCGGTGTCAGGAATTACACTAGATGCTCTCTTGTATTGAAGGCGGTTTCCTTTAGAGAAGACATTGCTGAACACGTAGCTACAGTCCATGGATGAAGCAGTATTATATTAGAGGCAGCCGAAGAAAGACTACTGTAAAATATGAACAAAATAAAATGTTTAAAAAATCACAGCCTCATTATAAGGCAATGAAATCTAACATTAAAATTATGCCTTTTTCCTAAAATATTAACTCATGCACTTAGACTTTCTTTTGGGAAGAAGGGGAAAAAGATAGCAATGACATTTTAATTGTTTCAACCTATTATTCTCCACACTTAAAAGCTATCGAAAATAACTCACAGCAGATATTTTATTTCCTGCTAAAAAAAGGAGAAATGTAAGAAATGTTCATAAATATCATTGCATGTATTTTCAAGTGGATTACAAGAAATTCAAATTTAAGTCAAAATCATAGGCTGACATTCATGGGGAAATCTCAGCTTCGTGAGGGAGGGAGACAACCGAGTAGCATTCAGCATGGTCCCATTTCTTACTATCCATTTTGATAAAGCCATAAAAAATGCTTCTTTGGGTCACACACGGTGGTTCATGCCTGTAATTCTAGCACTTTGGGAGGCTGAGGTGGATCAATCCCGAGGTCAGGGGTTCAAGACCATCCTGCCCAACATGGTGAAACCCAGTCTCTACTAAAAATACAAAAATTAGCCAGGAGTGGTGGCACATACCAGTAGTCCCAGCTACTCAGGAGGCTGAGGTAGGTGAATCAATCGAACTTGGGAGGTGGAGGTTGCAGTGAGCAGATTCCACCACTGCACTGCAGCCTGGGCAACACGGCGAGACTCCATCTCAAAAAAGAAAAGAAAAAATGTTTCTCTATAGAAAATGGCACTGAAAATAAAGTATTCCTAAAGAAGAAAAAACACCTAGAATGTTATGCAACATCTGTAGTCGAGTTTGTGTCTCCTTTGGGTGTCACGGGTCTATTGTGTGAAGCTGGCTGATGATGTTTTACCTCCTGGCCTCAACTCAGCAGTGTACCTATGATAAACCAGGCAACATATTCAGAAAACAGATATCCTCTGTTTCCAGTAACCATCCTTTATCCGGGCACTTTAAAAAATTGCTGCGGTCTCTGAGGTGCTTTTCTTTTTCTTTTTCTTTTACTTTTGTCACTCTTGTGTGTAGAGTTTGTTAAGCTTTTTCCTCTCAGGGCCCCTCTCGTAGGTATAATAGTTTTTCTGCATTCAAAATGAAAACTGGGAAACTTAAAAAAATGTTGAATTCACTTTAGAAATAACAAATGATAGACCTGTTACTTGTTAACATAAGTAACACATTCTTAGGCGAGATAAGTATGTTTTCCAAAACAAAACTTTAATAAAGAGAGTGGTATCATTTCACATTTTGCAAATATCTTCAAAGTCTGGCATCAGAGAAGACAGCTAGATTCACATATATTCCTCCTGAATTCAATCTCTTAAAATATGTTTTAGTTGAAGAAAATGAAGAAATTGAATCTTAAACATGTATTTGGAAAAGAAGTGGTATTTTAATGGTCTTTTCAAATAACTGTGGATAACCAATACATAGCATATATAGTTGCTTAAAGGTTAGTTACAGCATGCAACCTAAAACCACACACACACACACACACACACACACACACACACACACACACACACACACACACACATTATATAGAGTGCAGTGGCACAATCTCGGCTCACTGCAACCTCTGCCTCCCTGGTTCAAGAGATTCTCCTGTCTCAGCCTCCTGAGTAGCTGGGATTATAGGCTTGCCACCACACCCAGCTAAATTTTGTATTTTTAGTAGAGACGGGGTTTTGATTTGTTGGCCAGGCTGGTCTCAAACTCCTGACCTCAGGTGATCTGCCCGCCTTGGCCACCCAAAGTACTGGGATTATTACAGGCGTGAGCCACCATGCTCAGCTACATATACTTTTCATACTCTCATTATTTTAAAACCCATTAGTCTATATTGCACTTGGAGTGTTTTACCCATTCATGATTTTACAACTTCATGCATTCCCACTGTGAAAATATTGCTTTGCTGAATTATGCAGGCCTTACAGACATTGACACATTTCATAATACAGTTTCAAAAAGCACATTTGTTAATGTCACCACCCACCTGATCAATAAGTTTCTAAATATTGTGGAGCTGTCAAGTTCATGGCAATGCATAAAAGTTTTTCAATATTTTAAGGAGATTCACGTAAAATTAAAATCTTATTGTATTCCTCATTTTTGAGAAAATATATTCTAAAGACCCAAGTCTGAATTACCAGTTTGTCAGTCATTCTTTCAAGCAAAAGTTATGTTCCATGAAATAGCAGCTAGTTGAGCTTAATCCGTCACACCAGGAAAACAGGTATTCCATCAGAACCATCGTCAGGCCTCCATACGCAACAGAAGTGCTTTACACGTGTTTCCATGTTGTCACACTGAGTGCTAAAAAGTTGTGTGCTTGATAATTTAGTCCATCAAAATTGATATCTATATTTACCTATGTCTGCATCTTACTGTTTCATCAAGGATCTTCTTAAATGAAACTGACTTCTTTTCCTGCAGGTGTGTAAAGAATGATGATTTTCCTGACCATGCCACCCCCCACCCCCAGTCTCGGTTAGGAGCCCCTTGGAGTACCTGCCCCTGACCCTCGGCTTTCTTTACCACACTGAGGGAGCAGGGACCCCTCTCTATCAGCACTGTGTTTATTTTTCTGTCTTCTCCACTAGGCCATAAGTTTGTTGAGGGCCTGCACTCTGCCTTATTGGTCTCTATAATGCAATACCAGGAATACAGTTGACACGGAATAAAATGCATATGGAATAAAAATGTGTACGAAATGAAAGATGCAATATCTGAAGCTGTGTGAGATTGTATGACAGCATTTAAAAAGAGTTAATCACAAAAATATCTCCCTAGAGAAGGCAGGGTCCTCTGTTGCATCTGAAACTTGGTGATTCTGGTGGTGTGGAATGCTTACTCGGTGTTGCAAGGCTCCGGTAAAGAAAAATATGTATCAGGAAACTTAAAAAAAAGGAAACCTAGAAATCAGATGGGCAGGAGTGGGGTGTTGTGGAACAAGAAAGGATTAAAGAAGAAATGTAAATTTCAGACCAGACCGTATCAGGTAAAAAGTCAGTTAATAATGGAAAATATTCAACATGTTATCATTTCATATTGATAAAAGTTACTACCCCCAGTGAGGTTATATTATGCTCTTTTATGCACTAAATAAAATAGTGCCCATTTTACAAAATAGAAACCATTAGAAGTAAGAAGTTCCTAGGAGCACAATTCTTGCAGCATTTGAAAATGGGGTGATTTGTTAAATAGACAAATAGAAACATAAAACTGAATACTGTCCAAGATTTTAATTCTCTAACTCTTTATATTAAACTTATATGTAAATTTGAAAAACATTAAAAAAGGGAGGCATAGCTTACATAAAGAAAAGTGCACCCAGGTAAAACTCAGTGCATTTTCATGAACTGAAAGTACAACCAGCACCCTCAGCAGGAAAAGAATACCAGCCCCACAGAAATCGCCATTGTGCTACCACCTAGGCACTATCATTCCCTTTCTAGGGTGATCACCATGCTAACTTTTTCTATGGCTTAGTGAGTTATTAGAAGTTAGATTCTTTTTGTAACTTCCCATTAGGGCAGAAAATAGAAGGCTGTGCATGTGCCCTAAGCCATCTGGGTCCTCTCCCTCCCCGGTGCTAACCATTCTCTTCATTTGACTGTTCTTTCTTTCCTTGGATTTCTTTACTTGCATGTCATACATCTACTGTAATACTGCTCATTCAAAAAAAAATTGTTTCAGGTTTCTTGTGATCTATCATTTCCCCTCCACATTGTATAATTTATCTGCTGAGGAGCTTGAGTCCTTACGTGGGCAGATTTTCCCACAGTTTGGATTATGTGGATTTCAGACTCATGACACAATTAAACTTTATTAGTCTGTTATGCTGCTGATAAAGACATTCCCTGAGACTGGGCAGTTTACAAAAGAAAAAGAGGTTGTTGGACTTGTAGTTCCATGTGGCTGGAGAGGTCTCATAATCATGGTGGAAGGTGAAAGGCACATCTCCCATGGAGGCAGACTAGAGAAGAGAGCTTGTTCAGGGATACTCTCCTGTTTTTTTTTTTTTTTTTTGAGATGGAGTTTTGCTCTTGTTGCCCAGACAGAAATGCAGTAGTGCAATCTTGGCTCACTGCAACCTCCACCTCTCAGGTTCTAGTGATTCTCCTGCCTCAGCTTCCCGAGTAGCTGGGACTACAGATACCCACCACCACATCCAGCTAATTTTTAAAAATTTTAGTAGACATGGTATTTCACTATGTTGGCCAGTCTGGTCTCAAATTCCTGGCCTCAGGAAATCCACCTGCCTTGGCCTCCCAAAGTGCTGGGATTACAGGCATGAGCTACCGTGCCCAGCCAGCTTTCCCTTTTAAAGCCATCAGATCTCATGAGACTTACTCACTATCATGAGAATAGCACAGGAAAGACCGGCCCCCATGATTCAATGACCTCCCACAAGGTTCCTCTCATGACATGTAGGAATTGTGGAAGGTACAATTCAAAATAAGATTTGGGTGGAGACACAGTCAAACCATATCAACATGTTCCTGTTTTCTGTATTTCCTGCTAATTGGCGGCATGATCCTGGAATGTGATCCAGCTCTTGGTTAGAACCTAAGTGGAAACACGATCTCCTCGACCCAGTTTTCTTTGTGTGAAATAAGTTTCCTTAACATTCAGAAGTTTGTTCAGACATCCTGTGTGATGTCAAAGAGCTTCCTCTTCAGTTTCCCCCAGTGTAAAAAGGAGTGGTGGTGGCGCCTGCACTCTCCTGCCTCTTTTTCTCTCCCTTCTTTTTTGGAGACCCTCTCCTTCCTTCATGTGTGGTTTCTCTGTCCTTCTCCATTCTGATTGCATTTCCAGTATTTTCTCCCTGGGAGGTAGTAGGGAGCCGGGTCAGTTTTAGGAGTTCCCAGGTCACTCTGGTGGAGCCTTGCTGGGACCCTTGGGGCCTTGCACTCACTGTCATTGAGCAGGCAAGCCCTCCTGGGTTCACCCACTGCTCTTAGCTCCAACCCCCTGCTTTCCTGTGAACATCTATGGACAATTGTTGGATTTTCTGTTCTTGGATCTTCCCTTTTACCTTTCCTTCCCATGCAAATACTGATAGTCCCATTTTGTGCTGGAGGTAATTTGTCCCCATCTACTTTTATTTTGGAGTCTGTGGAGATACATTGGCACCTAGATTTACTGTAAAAATTAACCATAGATTTTTTTGTTTGGATAGTTAATTGCTCTGTCTGGTTTTGTAGGTGGATTTGGAAAAATAAAACAACCAGGCTAACATCACCACCACCTTTTAATTGTAAACAGATCTTTTTCTAGGGAGGATCATAATTTTTAAAAATTAAAAACAAGAATTGACCTAGACTCCTAGGTCTAGGTCAAACTTAAAAAAGGTGCCAACGAAAAGGACATGTTTCATGTCCAGATAGCTTTACTATTAAATTTGTTCAAAAGGTTTAGGCCAATGATTGCTCTGAAATATAAACTTATAGAATAACACAAAAATTAAAAGTTATCAAACTCATTTATAGAACATCTCTATTTTTATTCTGTTTATATATGATGTGAATATATAAAATGTTATACATTTATAAAAATAAGTTATAAACTAAAACCTGCAGAAATTTATAAAAAGAAAAAGCAATGATCCCAGTGTGTTTGTTAGAGCTGTCATAACATGATACCATAGGGTGGGTGGCTTAAACAACAGAAATTCACTTTCTCACAGTCCTGGAGACTAGAAGTTCAATATCAAGGTGTTGGCAGAGTTGGTTCTTCTGAAGGCTCTGAGGATGATGTGTCTCATGCCTCTTCCCCAGTCTTTGGTGGCTTTCTGGCAATTCTTGGCATCTCTTTCCTTGCAGAAGGATCCCGTGCCTTCATCTTCACAGGGTGTTCTCTCTGTGTGTGTATGTGTGTTTGTGTCCACATTTTCCTTTTTGATAAGACACTAGTCATGTTAGATTAGGAACTCACCCTCCTGGGCATGGTAGCATGCACCTGTAATGTCAGCTACTCAGGAAGCTGAGGTAGGAGAAACCCTTGAACCTGGCAGGCAGAGGTTGCAGTGAGCTGAGATGGCACCACTGCACTCCAGCCTGGATAACAAGAGCAAGACTCTGTCTCAAAAATAAAAAATTAAATTAAAAAACAAGGAAAGGTGTCTTAACAAAAAGGAAATCTTAAGTAATTGCATCTTGACTAATGACATCTTCAGTGACCTTATTTCCAAAGACACTGATGTTCTGAAGCACCAGGGCTAGGACTTCAGTGTGTGGATTTCTGTGAGACACAATCCAACCCTTAGCATTCAGCAATGATTTTTTTCCTCAACATTTTGGAACAACTAGAAATAAAGTATATTCGCAGTTTGCTAAATCACCTTCTGAGTTTTGTTTTTGTCTCTTTTAGTTTGGTGACTCTGTAGCCACTGCACAGATCATTAAATTTCTCAGTCTTCATGCTCATCTTCCTTCCTAACAGAACCCTCTTCTGATTGAGGAACGCAAACATGCTTGGCTAAAAGACTATTTTTTCACCTTCCTTTGCATTTATGTGTGGACAATGGGATATAAGACAAGGCAGATGAACATTTCTCCCTTTTCCTTCTCTTTTCTCTGCTCCGATCAGATGTGGTGGCTGAAGCTCCAGTGCCCATCTTATGAACATGGGATGATTTTGAGATAAATACTACAGACCTAAAGGAAAAACAAAGAATAATCCTATATTTCGTATGACAATTCTAACTGTACTAGCCTTAGACTCCCTATCACTAGCTTCAGTTTATTTGGGAAAAAAAGTAAATCTCTTAATTTCTTAAACTGTTAGAATTTTGGTTTTCTTTTAGTTTCAGCTAAACCTAATCCTAACTGACATAGACATATAACCTAACACTCTTAACCCCATATATCTTAACTCATCAGTTTTACAAACGAAACTGAATATATTGCTTTCTCTCATGAAAGATGAACAAATCTCATTTTCCTCCTCCTTCTCCTCTTTCTAACCTGCATTCATCATTTGGCTGCATCCGCTTGCTGACACAATCTGGATTTTGTCCCAATTCACAATCATCAAATTATTTATACATTATTTGTCTTTTATTTCAAGAATGTTATAATAGCATGTCATGGCATTTTAACTCGTTTACCCCAACTGTTTTAACTTAGCCTATTTTTTTTAATTTTTAAAATTTTATTTATTTTTTGAGATGGCGTTTAGCTCTTGTCACCCAGGCTGGAGTGCAATGGCGCCATTTCAGCCCACTGCAACGCCCCTTCCTGGGTTCAGGCGCCATTTCAGCCCACTGCAACGCCCCCTTCCTGGGTTCAGGTGACATTTCAGCCCACTGCAACGTCCCTTTCCTGGGTTCAAGCGATTCTCCTGCCTCAGCCTCCCAAGTAGCTGAGATTACAGGTGCCTGCCACCATAGTCGGCTAATTTTTATATTTTTAGTAGAGAAGGGGTTTCACCATGTTTGGCCAGGCTTGTCTAGAACTCCTGACCTTTGGTGATCTGCCCGCCTTGGCCTCCCAAAGTGCTGAGATTACAGGCATGTGCCTTGCCAACTTATCCTATGTTTAATTGAGTTTAATGTTTGCTACGATTTCTTTCATACCAATGATTTCTGCATTTATGATTTAATCTTTTATTTTGTGTCATTTCGGTGTAGATTTATTGCAGGTGTTTGAAATCAGGAAATAAAAAAGTCTTAATCAAGATAGGAGTTTATTTCTCTCTCCCAAAAGAAGTCTGGAAGCAGGCAGGCCTGGGCTGTGACTGGGTCTTCCGGAAGTCCTAAAGATCCAGACTGCTGGTCCTCTGGCCTCCTCCGAAGAAGGAGAGAGACAAAGGACCTGGCCTCTCCCTGTGAGATACTCCCTGGAATCCCCTCCCAACACTTCTTGGATTCCTTTTGTCAGCATGACAACAGCTGGATGGATGGAAGGGAATTTGAAAAGTGTCCCGTCTTTTTTTTTTTTTTTTTTTTTTTTGAGACAGAGTCTGGCTGCGTTGCCCAGGTTGGAGTGTAGTGGTGCAATCTCCACTCACTGAAACCTCTGCCTCCTAGGTTCAAGCAATTCTCCTGCCTTAGTCTCTTGCCTTTGTCTCCTGGGATTACAGGTGCCTGCCACCATGCCCGGCTAATTTCTGTATTTTTAGTAGAGCTGGGGTTTCACTGTGTTGGCCAGGCTGTCTCAAATCCTGACCTTGTGATCTGCCTGCCTCGGACTCCCAAAGTGCTGGGATTGCAGGTGTGAGCCAATGCCCGAAAAGTGTCATTTTAAGTCTGGATGACATCATGCCTCCTTCAATTCAGAGTCCGGTCCCTAAGGAAGCAGGGGACACACGTAGCAGGCTCTTCTATAGCCTTCGAATATCTATCCCACGTGAAGTCTGTATCCTCAGTCCTTGTAAAGGTCAGAATGTTTTCTTCTTCTTTGCCAATAAATGATGACTTACAAAATTGACGTGGAATACTTGCAAACCAGTTTTTTGTTTTTTTGTTACCACGTCAAGCATATCTTCATTCTTTTGTGGTATCCAGTCTTGCTGAGATGCCTGAGGCTGAGATTTTTCTTTGAACTGAGAGTGATTTGTTATGATGTCAAGGTGCTGAAGGATTCTTCTTTTATATTGAATTAAGCAATGAATTCTCTATTAATTTTACTGGGAGGATGGGGTGTTTTTCTAAATCTATAGATTAATGTTTTTTTCTTTTCTGGAAAGTTTTCTCATTAGTAAAACTGGATATATTTTGTTATCTCTATTTTATTTTCTTCAGAAACAATTTTGAACATAGTGGGTTTCTTTTATTTGTCCTTCATGTAATTGTTTTACACATTTATTTTATCTGTTTGGTTTTTCACTGCTGTATCCACAGATAAATGGTCGATGCTAGGTCTTAACATGACTTAATTTTAAACAGCTTCAATGATATATTTTGTGCCAAATATAGCTTCCAAATTTTGTGTCAAATTTTGTCTTTTTTATTTCCCTCATCACCTCTGACAGTTTATTATTTATATAGTTGTGAGTCCTGTCATCCCTTTATTTATTATTTTGAAATAATCTCCTGCTCCCAAAAATGTTGCAGGATTAGTCCAAAGACCTTTATTTCTGAACCATTTGTAAGTTGCAACACCATGCCCATGAGTCCAAATATTTTAGCATATATTTCCTGCAACCTAGGACACTCCTCTACATAATCCCAATGCAACCATCAAAATCAGAAAATTAAATTAATATAGTGTCATAATCTAACCTACAGACTCCATCCAAGGTTCCGATCACTGCAATAATGTTTCTGCTAATAGGAGGATTCAGTCTGGGCCACATGTTGAGTTTAGCTGTCCTAGTTTTTAGTTTCCTTCTGGCTGGACATCTGTGTCTTTTCTTGACTTTCAAGGACTTGACATTTTTGTATGTTAGACGCCTGTTGTCTTGGAGAATACCCCTCCATTTGGGTTTGTCTGATGATCACACTCAGATTTTGTAATCTTTGTGGCAGTCTCATAGAAGTGACAGCGTGTTCCTTTCAAGCATCCTACCACACTTCAGGAGGTTGCAGTGTGTCGAGTTGCTGGTGAAGGTAACCTTGGTCACTTGGTTAAAGGGGAGGCATACTGAGAGTGCGGACTATTACATTTCTCTTGAACTTTCACCCACCAATTCAGTATCATTGGTTTAATTTTTAGAATGACCCATCAATTGTATTCCACTGATGGAGGAAAAAAGCTTCTCCACCTTCCATTTATTTACTCACTGACTTATCTCAGCATAGACTCAGATTCCTATTTCATGTGATAGTATAATTATTTCCTCACTCAGATTGTCCTATGTGGCCGCTGGGGTCCCCCCCCCACCGCCCGCCCCATGACATCCCAGTGGGAGCCCTTCCTGCTGGTTTCTGCACGGTCTTCTCGCTGTTTTGCTGAGCACTTCCTCACATCTGGAATGACAAGAAGTCCCAGGCTCATCTTGCAGGTTCCCTGCCCCAGTGTAAAATCTCTCATTTCCCCTCAAGTCTTTTTTGTTTGTTTTGTTTTAGTTTTTGAATGTAGGGAATAATATTGGACGGTAAACATGTCTTGCTTTTGTCACTAAAATATGTATGGTACCTAAAAAGTGAAAAGGATTGGTATTCAAACCGGGCAGGTAACAGTGAAGCGAAATGTTCAGCAGGTTGCAAACAAATTACAACAGATTCTAGCTCATAACAAAATGAATCAGTTCTGCTAATATTTGCATGCCAGTGTTGCACACCTCCTTACTTTCTATGTCAAATGAACAGCATTAGTGTCCATGTGGAGCTTTTTAAAGTAAAGCGTTCTGCTTGGATATTGATCAACAATGAAAGGCATTTGTTGAACTAAAGAAAAAATCATTAAGATAATGAAGGACTAGAACTTTGTTTTCTACACTGGCACAACACTTGGTAACTGCAACACAGGATGATGCCTCCCACTTGTGTGTGTGTGTGTGTGTGTGTGAGTGAGTGACAGGGTTTCACTCTGTTGTCTAGGCTGGAGTGCACTGGTGCAATCTCAGCTCACTGCAGCCTTGACCTCCGGGCTCAGGGATCCTCCCTCCTCAGCCTCCCAAGTAGCTGGGACTACAGACATGACACCACACCCAGCTAATTTTTGTATTTTTTGTAGAGATGGGTTTTCTCCATGTTGCCCAGCCTAAATCTTGAACTCCTGAGCCACCTTTAAACAAACTTTTAAAGAACTACCTCCAGAGTCAGTATCAACATCCATAAAGAAAGCTCCAGCAAGAGGAACAGCTTCTGCCTCTCTTCACCTGCTGTTTGGGAGTCCTCCTTGTGACAGCTGTCATGCCCTGGCAGCCTCTATCAGTCACCCACATGATAAGTGATATTTAAGTCCCATTTATGCAACTCCATTCGACTAGTTTTGGCAAAACCAGAATAGAAGTACTTGGTTTTGTCCATTTATGTTTTCCATCTTCATTAAGAGAATGTGGTCAAACTTTGGTGGTCTTGGAACACTTCAAAAAATGTGGCACATATATACCATGGAATACTATGCAGCCATAAAAAATGATGAGTTTGTGTCCTTTGTAGGGACATGGATGAACCTGGAAACCATCATTCTCAGCAAACTGACACAAGAACAGAAAATGAAACACCGCATGTTCTCACTCATAGGCAGGTGTTTAACCAAACACGGGGACACAGGGAGGGGAGCATCACACACTGGCTCTGTAGGGGGGAACTAGGGGTGGGGCAGTGGGGGATGGGGGAGTTGGGGAGGGATAACATGGGGAGAAATGCCAGATATAGGTGATGGGGAGGAAGTCAGCAAATCACATTGCCATGTATGTACCTATGCAACAATCTTGCATGTTCTTCACATGTACCCCCAAACCTAAAATGACATAAAATGTATATTTTAAAAATTAAAATAATGACTTGTAGAAAGTGGTTAGCAACCATTTCTTCTGCAAACAGAGGGAGCATAGAGGAAATTCTTTTAGTCTTGGTATCTGTTAGCCAGCAGAGGATAAAGCCACTTCAGAGAACCAAAGCTTAATATCAGGGATATTGAATAAAGACTCCACTTGAGGTAAGCCCTGAAGTAGGGTAACCCTTTTTGGGCTCCATTGCCAACATCATGAGGTTAAACATCACCATGTGGGTTTAAGACGGTGCCCAAAGGTTGGGAGCTGGTCAGTCAATTTGTCTACCCGCCTGAGGCTGCTTCCTCCAGGATGCCCTCGCTGATATGCATGGATACCATGCCTCTCCCTTCCTCTGTTTCCTGTAGCCTCTGAACACTGCTTTACCATCTCATGTTGAATCATAACTTGTTTCCTAAACATCTGTCTTCCCAGGGAGATACAGAATTCCTCATAGCTGAGAAGAAAATTGGATTCATGTTTCTTTTCCTTCATGGAGCACAAAACTTGTCCTATAGTAGCTTCGCCAAAATGCAATTCGAAGGAAGCTTTCCCTTCTTCATGTTTCCTTAGTGCAGGTTTGTCCTTCTAAATGTGCATTTATTTTATACTATCGGTTTAGGGAGTAAATATGTTTCCTCCACTGAGTTGTGATCTTCTTGAGGACTGGATTATCTCTATGTCTTCCTACTCTAGTACGTGCTCAATATGGATTTCACTGGGTTAAATCAATTGCTTTGTTTCTCTAAAGATTTTAGAGATAGTATTCATTTAGATTGTGTTCTTCCACCTCGTGTTCTTTCTGATAAAAAGTGTTGTTGATTCTTGTTGGATGGGTTAGAAGAATAGATTATTGATCATGGATCTGTAGCCAAACCAGAAGGCAGACATTAAGAGGACTGTATCAACACTGGCATCTTATCCACATATTGGGTTTTCTACTGGCTGGCAAAGAGACACCCTTACTATGCATTGTTGACTTATACACTTTAGACTGAGCCTGGACAATGGCCCAGGGAGCTGGGTAGGAGCAAGAAGGAGAGAGTCTGGCTTCTAATAAAAATTCCCCAGTTCTGTGCACCTGCATAGACGCAAGCCCGATGTCCCTTTTCCTAAGCTGGATTGGGTCACTCAGTCCCTTCTTAAGTTTCCAGACACTCACAGATATTCTTTTGTGATTTTCCTTCCGTTTAGGGCTGCTTTTCAAACATTTTTAAAATTTAGTATTGCTTTTTATTTCCATAGGTTTTTGGGGAACAGGTGGTATTCTGTTACATGAGTAAGTTTTTGGTGGTGATTTGTGAGATTTTGGTGCACCCACCACCTGAGCCATGTACACTGCACCCAATTTGTAGTTTTTATCCCTCACTCCCCCACCTTTCCCCCCATGTCCCTGAAATCCATTGTATCTTTCTTATGCCTTTGCATCCTCAGGGCTGCCTTTAAAGTTTCCTTGAGCAGATTTCACTTGTAGAGTCAGAGAAGTAGAAAAGTTGTTGACTGCAGACCTCCTGTATCCCAGGTTACCCCCACCAGTCACGTCCTAGTGTAACTAATAGGTTGTTTCAGATCTAAATGTGAAAACTGCAAAAACAATTTTTCATTGTTTTAGGTGCATTCACCTGGGTGGTTACAGTAATCAGTACCTGCCACTGTATTTCCCAAGGGCCAGGTGCCTTCCCTCTCTCTGTGTATATTCATTTATAGATATGCCTACATTCTAGCTATAGCTATATGAAATTTTATATACATACATATGTGCATGTTCTCATTTAATAATTCAAACTCCCTTGTGAGGTAAGCAATGTCACCTCCATTTTATGGTGAGAAGATTGAGGCCCGGAGTGATTAAGTAAGTAGCCTAAGAATACTCAGCTAGTAAGTAGGTTAGCTAGGACCGGAATCTAAGTATTTCTGACTCCAAAGCTGTTGCGTTTCCAGGTTTCTATGTTACCACCGGGGATGCTGCTGATACTCAAAGCATAGAGAGTTTGGGGCTTTGGCTGTGTCATCAGGGTGCGGCGGACAGGGGCAGGAGGTGACAAGCTGAGAGTCACTGAACCTGTCACAACTCAGGGAAAGCGCACCTTCCTCGGGGGTCAACCTTTCCAGAGACTAGGGGCACTGAGGGGTGCAAAACTTCCTGGCATCCCTGGGCTGCCTTTGCCAGGGTACTCTGGATGGCTTTGCGGGATCGTTGAACGTTGTGTCCATCCCTGTTGCCGCTAGGGGGCCCAGGAGGGCCGCTGTTGGGAGCTGCTCTGTTTACACAGAGGGCATAGGGTCCTGGGCAGGGTTGGGGCGGGGGGAGCGAGTGTTGGCATTCCTCCATGACAGCCCACTATGTGAGCAATACGTTTTGGGGGAAAGGTGAAGCTGGTTGGCCTTCCTAAGTACAAATCTCTGACAAAAGAGATACTTCCTTCTTTATATTCGAGTTTCTCAAAGCTGAGATGGAGTCTTACATCAATTACAGAGATTCTAACTCTAACTGGCATCTTGAAAGGAAGTATAAAGGCCAGAAGAGAGGGTTGTAGACATCTGCAAGCCCACATCCCATTGTGAATGCTGTCACCATGCCGTCAATCTCAAGTCCGAAGTGATTTTTAAAGATGAGCTCATTTGGTCCCATTTACAACTCACTGTACTGGGCACTTAACTATATTATCTCATTCATTTTTCAACCCAAAGCTAAAAAGTGGTCTTAGCCCCATTTTACAGATGAGGAAACTGACGCTCAGAGAGGACAACATCCTGTCACTGAGTGGGGCAGGAATTTGCTTATGGTCTGTGAATGCTGATACTGCAGGTCCACAGGTCATGCTTTTTTAAGTAGCAATCCTCTGACTTTATAGAAGGAGAAACTGAGGCCAGAGTAGGAGTGCCCTGTTCTCCAGGTCATTCATACTTGTTTGCTGTGTCTAGCCTGTGGAATGCCTTTGTCATTGGCCAGAGCAGGTCCAGGCTGTGGACATAGGCCCTTGAGCTTTAGCTCAGCCTCAGCCCCATTCTGCACTCTTGGAAACCTAAATTATTGTCTCTGCAGTTGGATCAAGCACCTGACCATCAGCACCATCCTTTCCATTAGGCACACGCGAGATTCACTTTTAGAATTATGTTGATGTGTAGTGAGAAATACATGGTGAAATAGAGCAGGGGCCGGGACTCAGGGCTCACTCTAGACTACAGATAGGAGGCCGGGGCCTGACACCAGTTAAGAAGGAGTCTATGGGAAAGTAGCTGATAATGACTTCTTATTTCCCGCTGCAAAGTAGACCATTATGGTGGGGCAAGTGACAGTCGTGCCCTTGTCAATAAGATCATTGCAGAGGCCTGTTCCCATGACAGGGTTGTGGGGAGCAGACGGCAGTGCTGGCTATGTGGTGGAAGTGGTCATTAAGCCTGCCCCTTTGGCTGGAGTCATCCGGTAGGAATGCAACGCCCTCCACCCAGTTCTGTGATGCCTCCACACAAATTAAATTCCTTACCCCAAAAAGTTGGCGTGAGCTGATTTTCTCCCCACAATGGAGAGGAATTATAGAGACTTCAGTCAGGGAGCAGGGCAATGCCAGAATGTCACCTGGCAGGGCACAAACCCAACAGACCCCTTCTAACAAGATGACACATCAGGATTCTGGGTGCCTGCCAGACTGCAGTGCAGAGGTGGCTCCCTTAAGTCCTTACCAGAAAGGAGAGCTCTCAGCCCCCTCACTGATTTGTGTGAAGTCTGCAGCTTCCGGCAGCCATGAGCCTGCTGTTCTCTCTGGCTGCCATTCCACTTGCAGTGTGGCAGTGGGAGAAAGATGACTCATAGTCATGAAATGAAAGGAAATCTTTATTACTATTATGATTACTCTCCCTGAGAAAAATTAGCTCAGCTCTCTGGTGAATTCTGATTGCCTGGGTGCACTGGCTGCCCACTTTGCTCCTCTGTTTTCATGGATTCTCTGCAACTTGGCAGGTGATTCCCCATTACTTTTCTGAAATGCAGGTTGAAATGCACTGAAGGGTAAATTTGGTTCCCCTGTCAGCTAATTAACTCTTAAAACAGATTGGCCAGCTTTCATTTTTTTTTTCAGGAAAACAATTACTTGTTGAAGTGAGACACCTATTTCTAATCCTGTGGCTTATTATTTTAGCTATTATTTAACTGGAAAAAAATACATAAGGAAAGCAAAAACACCCATGTCTAGAACAGGACCATTGCAGAAGTGTGTCAGAGGCAGCAATGTGGGGCTTAAGAGGCGAGGGGTCAGCAGGGTCACCTGGAAGAAAGCGTTTCTGGTGCAGAGAACAGTGTGCTGAGGACAATGGGCCAATGTGGTGTGTTGATTCCTTCCTTCAAGTTGGTTTTCAGAAAGCACCAAGGTCCACGACGATCCTTTTCTCAGAATGGGTTCCAGTAGTTTGTACTTAAATAAACACCTCGTGGCCAGGTACAGTGGCTCGTGCCTGTAATCCCAGCACTTTGGGAGGCCAAGGTAGGTGAATTATGAGGTCAGGAGTTCAAGACCAGTATGGCCAAGATGGTGAAACCCCAACCTCTACTAAAAACATAAAAATTAACCTGATGGCAGGCACCTGTAATCCCAGCTACTCGGGAGCAGGAGAATCGCTTGAACTCGGGGTGGTGGAGGAGGGCAGAGATTGCAGTTAGCTGAGATCGTACCACTGCACTCCAGCCTGGGCAACAGAGAGAGACTCCATCTCAAAAAAAGTAAAAATAACAGATAAACACCTCATATGATCTTTGCAAAGAAAGTTTAAGAACTGCTGCCTTCTGCTTGCAATTAAAACCTGTCTTCTTGAAATGGTAGAATATTAAGATGGGAGAGGCCATAAAGAGAATTTTATAGCCTGACAACCTAAGGGCCAGGGAGGTTAAGTGATCAGAGCCCCAGGATGGTCCTTGTTTGGCGGGCCCATTGCACATGTTCAGGTTAACCTTCCTGTCCTAGGTAGTCTGTTCTGGTCTCGGAACTACAGCATCCGGAGAGATGGAAGAGGATGCAGGAATGAACTGCAGACTTTCTATTGAGGGGTGTGTGTGTGTGTGTGTGTGTGTGTGTGTGTGTGTGTGTGTGTGTTTGCGTGTACACATATATATCCACAGAACTGTCTTACCAGCTCTGAACATTCACCTAATTTAAGTCATTCCTTGCCAGCATTCCAAACTCAGTTTCAGATTTTTTCAACAGCATATGATTCAGTCACTGAAAAGAAGTTAAATGTACATTTAACATTCTGGTGATCAGTGGATATAATTTTCTATGTAAAAATGACTTTCCATTGTGACCCCTTATTATTTACTATTTTTAATTGATGCATGGTATATAGCCACAGTTTCCAGGGTGCATGTGGCAATATGTTCATGTAATTTGTAACAATCATATTGGTTTGCTTGGGAGAGCTATCCTTTTCAGTGTTTGTCTTTTTTAATGCTAGAAACACTTGAATTATTCTCCTCTAGCTATTTTGAGATGTATAATAGATTACTGAGAACTCTGATTACTGATCCATGGGACACTAGGTCTTATGTCTTCTATCAAACCATATACATGAACCTATTAATCAACTTCTTACTCATTTTGATGTAGCTTGTGGGACATAAATTTTGGTAACAATCATTGCTAATGGGGCACATGTTATGTGCTAGTCACTGTGTAACCATGTTACACTCATCATTTCTTTTAGTTAACAACAAAAAAGAGGCCAAGGCTGGGACTATTTTAATCTCCCTGCACAGATGAGAAAATAAATGATGAGTCAATAAGTTTCCCGCCCAAGTTCACACAACTGACAAGCAGAAGAGTTGGAGGTTTAAGTCCAGATGAGTCAGTGTTTAGAGCTTGAGTTTTTTTTTTTTTTTTTGAGACAGAGTCTCACTCTGTTGCCCAGGCTGGAGTGCAGTGGTATGATCTCGGCTCACTGCAACCTCCACCCTGCAGGTTCAAGCGATTCTCCTGCCTCAGCCTCCTGAGTAGCTGGGATTCTCCTGCCTCAGCCTCCTGAGGCAGCAGTGGAGGGGGTAGCCAGGAAAGCGCCTTTTAGGCTGGATCCTGATGCCTGAGCAGGGGTTTCCTAGAGGGAAGAAAGGCGTGGTGACCCAGTACCTCTTTCATAAATTGAAAGAGGCGTGTGCCACCATGATAGGGTAATTTTTGTATTTTGAGTAGTGATGGGCTTTCAACATCTTGGCCAGGGTGGTCTTGAACTCCTGACCTTGTGATCCACTGCCTCAGTGTCCCAAAGTGCTGGGATTACAGGCATGGGCCACGGCATCCGGCCAGAGCTCAAGTTTTTAAGCCCACTCTGACAAAGCAAGCCTACTCATTGTCCCTTACACATCTAATGATATCACAGAATACAGATTTCATGGCATCATGCTGTAAGTTCTGTGTGGAGCATTTTAAGAGGAATCTTTCTGGGTACCCTAAGTGATGGAAAAGCCACATGCAGATTCATGGGCATCCTGACCAGTGGCTACACTTAGGTGAGAATTGTGTTAGATGCAATCACCCTACCAGTTGTTCCAGGGGCTGCAGGTCCAGGCTGGCCATGACTCAGCTACATAGAGAAAAGCACACACCTACGAGCAAAAAAGCGAGTTTGGCTGAGAGCAACCAAGGAATGGAATATCTTCCAGCAGGAGCTTTCTGACATGCCTGACGGGCAATACTGAGAGGGACTGAGGGACAGCTGCCTTCAGAGCAGCTAGTGTTCAGTCCTGGAAGATGCCACCAGGTCTTTTAAATCTCCACAGTTTTAGAAAGCAGGCTGCACCTGGCACTTGTGACAGCCAGAGCAAAGGAAGCTGGCAGAGAAAGAAATATGTCTCTAACACAGATTTCCAAAAACAGCATTCTGCCGACTGTCAATCCTTCCCTCTTCGGATTCTGACCTGCTGGAGAGAGAGAACGAAGTCACCCTGAAGTCAGAAAAGGCACCTTCTCTGAAAGAATGTCTCCCCCGGCCTGGCAGAGACAACAGTTGCTTTCAAAATGATGGCACCATCTCCACATGGTGATTTTTAATTTTAGAAATGATTTATAGTCTCTTTCTTCTGAGACTAGAAAGTAGAATTGTATGAAAGCCAATGCATTTGCATACAAGAAAAATTCACTGTTTTCCCCTAAAAATCCACCTCGCCTTGTTCCTTTTCTCAGAGAATCACTGAGTCACACACCCATTTGCCAAGTTCAAGACTGGCCCCCCACCATGCTCCATGTACCATATTCACTCACTTCCCTGTCTTGGTGACTCTGCCCTCAGGAGTCCATAGTCTGTTCCCTCTTCTGTCTTCCATCTGCCACCATCTGGTTTATATCCTGGTTGTTTTCCACCAAACTTTCTACTTAGGTTACCTTTGTTGTCGAGGGAATGGCCACTTGCATGAGATCTGTAAGACACAGTAACTCAAATTCGAATCTTAGACATGATGTGTATAAACTGTACACTCCCTATGAACATCCCAATAACTGACATGCAAATCTGACTTGCACCATGGCGACTGGCTTCGATTCCTTGGGTTAGGGGAGGCAGCAGTGGAGGGGGTAGCCAGGAAAGCGCCTTTTAGGCTGGATCCTGATGCCTGAGCAGGGGTTTCCTAGAGGGAAGAAAGGCGTGGTGACCCAGTACCTCTTTCATAAATTGAAATTACAGGCACATGCCACCATGCCTAGCTAATTTTTCATATATTTTTTTAGTAGAGACGGGGTTTCACCGTGTTGACCAGGATGGTCTTGATCTCCTGACCTTGTGATGGTGGACAAACTTAACTGAAGGAGGGGGAGAACAGAGAAGAAAGAAATGAAGATGACATACCACTGAGGTGCATGCCATCAGATCGTGGAGGAGACGCTCGGTCAAAATGCATGTTTCCTGAACTTCAGCCTGCCTCCAAGAAAAGTGACAGAATTTAAGAAAGAGAGTCGCAAAACTGCCGGTCAACTTTATGTGCTTTATGGGGGTGCTAATGCCAAAGAAATGCTCTTCCCAAACACCCAGTGTCTGGCTGGTAGAAGCACTGTGGTGATCTCTCCTTCCTGTCTTATTTATTACACACCTTGTCATGTTAAGCAGCTCCATCTGGGCCATCCAGTCCTGCTTTAAAGCCAGTCTTGATTGAAAGCCAAACAATTTCATTGAATGAGCTTCTGTTCTAACAAAGATATACTGGTTCTGTGTGTCCTGAATCTTTCAAAGGAACAATGATGTAATACAGGGGCTCTGCTGACTGTTTTAGCGGAAGCAGCGTTTCTCATGGAGATCTTCCTCACAGCAGTCCCTTCTATCAGGCACTCCATTTGTATTTTGGAGCAATTTCCCCCTGATTACCAGCTTGAACTGAGAAAAAGGGAAGAAAAAGGATGCAACCTATTGCTCCTTCCAAACCCAGCCACCTGTGAATGAAGCTCAGCTCCTGCCCTCTTCTCTTTTCGCTTCATGGAAACAGAGCGAGCAGGACTGAGATTTATGGATCGGGAGTGAAGCAGGAGGGTTTTTCCAAGCACTTGCCAAAATGCTGAAATCCAACCCGTTTTAGTGAAAAGTGCATTGTTGATCTTATTTAAGTGCCATTCATAGGCAATAAGCAAATCACCACAGGATGAATACATTTGGTTCCTGATTCTGAATTTGTATAAAGACTGTTAATATACAAAGCAATATACACCAGTTACTGACCCACCAGGACATACTGTAGCTGCATAAAGCACGTTAAAATATTGTGGTTATTTCAGTAAGCCTGTATTTGCAGGCTGAGATGCTACTGAATGGGGCAGGGGAGGAGAATGCCTTGCGATTAGATGAATTTGCCAAGAGATTTAATTGGCGTGAAGTGCCTGGTATCAGCCTCCGGGAATCACCCTAATGCTCTTGCTCTTCCCTGTTGGAGTTTGTTCCACTCAGGATGTAATTGGCAGGTGCCCTAGCAGGACTCCAAGAACCCCTGGGAAGTGTTTTCAGATGCAGCTTCACTGGAGGTTATTATAACAGAAAAGTGAAAGCTTTTCTTTGCTGAGGCCAATCAAAGTATAAGGAGCTGAGGCAATTTTGGTTTTCTTTAGAACTTCAGAGGCCTCTGCTGGCCCTGTGACATTTCCCCCATACATGGAAATATGTGAGTGACGTAGTCATGATGCAACAGGCACTGTGTGTCTGTGTTGCATTGCATGGCCAGCTTTCAAAATAGGCTCAGGCAAGTTCAACTGTGAGCATATTTAGATGCCTTTTCCAAAGTGGTCACCTGAGGCCCTTAAAAAACCCAGACATTAGCCTGCTGTTGGGGTCTGATTTACATCTGGTGATGGACTTCTGGATTGGAACCGAAATCATTCTAAGTGTTTTTTGTTAGCATTTCTGCTTTTTTTTTGCCTTTTCTTTGTGCTGTGGGCTCTTCTCGGCCAATAAATGCTGAGAATTCTAGGATGTTACATCACAGAAGGTAGTCTTAAAATGAAGCCCCTTGAGAGGCTTGCAGAATTTTAAAGTTGGGGCAGAAGGGCAGGAAGGTCTGCGTGAGAAGGAGCGGGATGTGGGTGATAGCAACCGAGTGCTCAATGTCGGTCCAGTGCCCACTTCTGGGACATGGGACACACTACTCTCCCTCCATGCCTCCTCCACCTCCCTTCAACACCCCCTCAGAAGCGTTTACTTTTTTAAAAAGTTTTTCATTTGGAGACCGGGTCTTGCTCTGCTGCATAGGCTGGAGTGCAGTGGTAGCATCAGAGCTCAGCGCAGCCTTGCACTCCTGGGCTCAGGCTACCTTCCCACTGCAGCCTCATGGGCAGCTGGGACTGGATGCATGCCACCATGCCCAGCCTGAGAAGCACTTCCTTTTATGTGGCTCCATGATTGGCCACATAACAGAGAATCGCAGCCGTACCTGGACTGTGCACAATGAGTTCACAGTTGAGGACACACACACTGGATATAAACACGTGCCTTCCACCTGGAGAGCAGCACGGCAGGAGCCCCACACTGACTGTCCAGTGAGACTTGAAGTACCATGTGCCTGGCTGCCATGGGCTGCAGAGTGGGAATATTTGGGACGAATATTTCTTTTCTCTTTTGTTTTAAACGTCTCTAACGAGCCCCGAAGTTCCACTTACTGGCTCAGAAGGAACACTGCAGCCTGTCTGGGGAAGCATATTGGACTGACGAAAATCCCCAAAGAAGGCGAACTGTAAATCAAAATGCCAGCAGAACCTTTCAGAGTGGGAAGAGAGTCCTAGGAAGTCACCCTCTTACATTCTCATAATGAGACGCTGTAAGCGGTCCGATCTCTCTCCCTTGACTGAGATCACACAGCCACGTTAGACAAAAATCCATGTGTCCGGAAAGTCTTTGGCAATCCTGGGGGGCTGCGGGGCAGGTATGCTGAAGAAGTGTGAGATTAGCTCAACTCTATGGACATCTGGCTGTGGAAGAGTATTGAGAAGAAAGTGATCTGCACTTTCGTTGCTTTGTTCATTTTGAGGTGAATTAGATTCAAAATGACTTGTGGTTACATTGCTGCCGAGAAGTAAACTTGAGCTCAACACACAGAGCTACCTGTTGCCTCCTTAAAGGAGAGAGCTGGGGTTCCTTGGGCATAACTAGATGAGTTAGAATCAAAGTCTTATACAAAGAGAAAATTCTAGGCTCTGTGCTGCTTGAGCAAAATGACTTTGACAATGAGAAGGCAATTGGAGAATGGTGAGGCAGGCTCCATATCCTGAAAAGTTGGCCAAGTCCAAGGAAATCAATGTGGTTCCCATGTCAAAGTCATTGTGCCAGGGAGAAGTGTTCTTGGGATGTCACAGAGCGAGTCTTTGTGGGATCTTATTAAATGTGTTCCCAAAAGAGTATGAGGAATGGAAGGAAAAGGGAACCTACATGTTCTCAGGGCGTTCTCAGAGTTCCGTGATGTGAAAGGAAAGAGGCTGGGCTCGGGCTAAAGACGAAGAGGGAATCTATGCTGGGCAGGATCGCCGTCTGGGCGTGAAGACTGTTGCTGCCAGCACTGGACCAGGAGAAGGGAAGGGTTAAAGACACACTGATACAATATGAGACAGAGCGACTTTTCGTGCTCAGCCTTCTCCATTCATTCTTTAAGTAACGGAGTTTTCCCAGTTTCATCTCATGTCATTTCAGGGGCTCATTTTATGTATTCTTCCTAGTAGTCCTTGTTGCCTCTCTTTCTAGCTGTTCTCCAGGAGTGCAAAATCCTGCTTGCAAGATGCACTGCCCCTCTCAGGAGGTATGGAGGTTCTCAGAACTCTAACTGCCTTGAAGGGGGGGATATGAAATGCTTTTATGCTTCTAAGACTGTGGGTGAAAGCTGGGGTCCCCAGTGCCTGAGCCATGGACCAATATCCATTTGTGACCTGTTAGGAACTGGCTTACACAGGAGGAGGTGAGTGCAAGTGAGCCAGCAAAGCATCATCTGTATTTACAGCCACTCCCCGTCATTCACGTTCCTCCCTGAGCTCCGCCTCCTGTCAGATCAGCATTGGCAATAGATTTTCATCGAAGTGCAAACCCTGTTTCGAACTGTGCCTGCGGGGGATGTAGTCTGCATGCTCCTCATGAGAATCTAGAGCCTGATGATCTGTCACTGTCTCTTGTCATCAACTGGATGGGGCCATCTAGTTGCGGGAAAACAAGCTCAAGGCTCCTGTTGATTCTCCATTATGGTGAGTTGTTTAATGATATAATAATAATAGAAATAAAGTGCACTACAAATGTAACGTTCTTGAATCATCCATAAACCATACCCCCATCCTTGTCTGTGGAAAAATTGTCTTCCACAAAACCGGTCCATGGTGCTGAGAAAGTTGGGGACTGTTGAGCTCGAGGATGACTGGCCTCAGTTGCACATTAGTGTTGTGATTGATGTCTTTCCCCAAAGGGCCAATTAGTTTGCTTTCTAGAGTCTTTCTTCTCAAAGTGCCTGTGGCATTTGGGTTTTTTCCTTTCCCTTGAACACTTTCCATCTCTGTTTTCCAGAGGAAACTCTGCTTCACTTCCTGCTGGCTGGCTGACATCCACTTCCATACTTTCAGTTATTCACTCAACAAACATTCATTGAGTGCCTACCTACTGTGTGCCCAAATAGGCTTCTAGGCACTAGGGCACAGCATGCATAGAACAGATATGTATCTCTCAAATGTAACTCACAGTTTAATGCCTTTTTAAAACTCTGTTTCCCAGGGCTGTGGTCCATTCCAGATTATCTCTTTTTAGACAGATTTTACCAGATTTGACTCTACTTGTTACCAATATTCCTATTAAAATATAATGTATCATATAATTATAAGTATATATAATATATAGTGAAATATCATACATGTACAAATAAGTGTATAGAAAATGTTATTTACATGTATTATAAATGATCATAAAGTGAAGAGCTATATGATTATCTAGGTCAAAAAACAGAACATTTTCAATACCCAGGGAGGTCCTAAATGTTTTTTCCTGATAATAACACCTTATTCTCTTCCCTAGAGAAAATCACCGATTATCACTAAGAGATTGTCAGAAATAGTGTTAAACACTTCCCTTTATGCTTAATAGTTTTCTTCTCGATTCTGTATCCCTAAACAATTTAGTTCTATCTTTTTGTAAAACGATCTTTGTATAGGTGGAATATCCTCCTTGAATTCTTGTGACTCTGGCTTCTTTCTTGCAGTATTATGCTTTGAGTGTTTAGCTGTACTGCTGCATGAACCTGTAGTTTCTCCATGTTCATTACTGGGGAACAGGGGTCTTCAAACTTCAAGGTATGTCAGAGTCCCCTAGAGGACTTATTAATTCACAGATTGCTGCCCCCCAGCCAGAGATTCTGAATTAGTAGGCTTAAGATAGGGCCCTCAGATTTGTGTTTCTAACAGGTTTTCAGATGATATTGATGCTGTTGTTAGGGGTACCCCACTCTACACCCTACTCTAAGAACCACAGCTGTATAGTGATCTGTCATATGCACAGACCACCATTTAATAATTCTTTCCTTTGGTTTGAGGCTGTTATTTAAAATGCAGGTATATGAACATGATTGGATCTGTCTCCTCCTCCTTATTTCACCTCCATTCTTGCCATATAACTTTGCTGGGTATAGAATTCTAGAGTAACAGGTATTGGGATGCCTTAGCAGCTCGAAGGGAGCATTGCACTGTCTTTTTGTGACTGGCATTGCTCTTGTTGAAAAGTCAGCTGTCAGTATGATTCTTGCTCCTGTGAAATTTCTCTAGTTGCTTTTGAAGTTTTTCTTTTGTGTTGCTAGTGTGTCTACCACTGAATTTGTCATTTTTATATTTATAGGCTTATTCTTCCTCCTCTGAAAAAAATATATTTCATCTGGTTATTTATATTAGACACTTGACCAACATTTTATGTTTCTCCCTTGTTCTTTACCTTCCAACATCCACCCCTCATTAAATTATCAGGTTCTGTTGTTACTATTAATAGTAGCTTCTAATAGTGAGAACTTATATTGTATCAGACACTGATAAGCACTTTACATTTATTAGCTTATTAATCTATACCTAAGTAGCTCCTGAATCCAGCATTAGTTTATTAATTTTACTGCCATAACCCATTCAACCTCTCATCATTATTTTTTCTGGGTCATTTCATCATACAACTAACCAGTTCCCCTTTCTTATTTAATGAGATGTCAGCATGAGCTCAATAAAATGCAGACTGATTATATTGTTCTGGCTTAACACCTTTTAAAACAATTTGAATTTAATTTTTTATATATTTTTTTAAATTGATTTTTTCTTGACAACTAAAAGTTGTATATATTTACTGTGTACAACATGGTGTTTTGAAATACATATTGTGGCATGGCTAAATTAAGCTAATTATCACATACCTTATTTTACAGACTTATTTTTTATGTTGAAAAGACTCAGAACCTTTTTGTGGCTCCTCGCTGCATGCAGAGTAAGGCTTATGAAGACACAGGCTGCTCTTCCCTGGGGTCTGTCTACTGCATCGCATCTCCTGCCCCACTCCTGTGGATGCTGTGAAGGGCTGGTGCCACCTCCGTGGCTTTATAAACCGTGCTCAGGACCGTTTTACATACACTCCTTCTGAATTCCTGAAATGATCCATTTATTAGTCCATTTTCACATGGCTATAAAGAACTACCTGACACTGGGTAATGTGTAAAGGAAAGAGGTTTAATTGGCTTACAGTTCCACATGGCTGGGAGGCCTCAGGAAACTTAGAATCGTGGCAGAAGGCGAAGGAGAAGCAAGCATCTTTTTTCTTACAAGGTGGCAGGAAAGAGAGTGAGTGAGTGGGGGAAAACTGTCACGTAATTTTAGCCGTCAGATCTCATGAGAACTCACTAGCATGAGAACAGCTTGGGGGAAGCCACCCCCATGATCCAATCCCCTCTCACCAGATGCCTCCCTCGACACATGGGGATTACAATTCAGGATGAGATTTGGGTGGGAAGCACAGAACTAAACCAGATCAATCCATCTTCTGAATTCCTATTTCTCTTTAAAGTGAAATCTAAATTATTGAACTCTTCTGGGTTAGATTAGACTATTCCCTGACAAATATTCATGCCTTCCCACCGCCTTCCCCTCTGCCCTCACATCCGTGTGAGGGGTGCATTTCCTGCCCCGTAAATGTTGAGTGTGGCCATGTGACTTGCTGTGGCCAATTGATTGTGGGAAAAAGTGACTGTGTATTTGGAGCCTCAGAATAACGGATGTGCTGTGTTCCCACTCATTCCTTTGAGAGATTTGTGCTGGCATAAAAATATGCAGCTGCTGGTCTGAGAAGAATGAGAAACATCTCAGGCAAATCTAAACAAAACATGTAGTTCAGAACCAAACGTGGTCAAAGCCAGCCAAGTTGAGCTGAACCCAGCCTGCCCATGGTTGGATGAGTGAGAAGCAGATGCTGGTGGTTTTATGTCTTGGTGATAATTGGCATTTGGGGACTGCTGCATCTTTCGTGTGCTCTTTTCCCAAGCAAATGGGTAAAGTTCCCTCTCCTTTTTATTCCCTTAGTCTCCCATGCTCATGTCTCTCTGTGGGTGCCAATTATATGATATGATATTGTATTTTCATTATTTTGTTATTGATCTATGTTTTATGCCTCTCTTTTTAAAATTATTTAGGGGTAGATAGTAAATCATATTTATGTTTTTATGTCAGTACTTAAAATTGCATTACATATAATGGAGGTTTAAAAATGTTTATTAAAATAAAGTGAATGAAAATTTACATTTCTGGCAATACTGCTAATTAGATAACCTGACTGATCCTCTTACTCAAACAACTAAAATTGATGGCTAAAATATAGGAGAATATGTATGTTCTAGCAGGGAAATCATGAGCCCCAGAAGTCAAAAACAAAGAGAAAATTGAGAACCCAGAGAGATCATCAGAGCAATGAAGTCAACTTTTGCAATTGCTAAACCCAGATGACTGAATTTTTTCTTTCGTAGGTGAGAGTGAACTATGACATAGGGCCTGGGACAGCAACCAAAGCCTAGAGTCCACTCAAGGTAGAGTCTAAAATCGGGCCACTGATCAACTCTAACTTCACGTGGCCCTTCGCCTCAATGTAACAGTGAGCAAGAACTTGATAGGTCTCAGATCTTGATGTTCAGTAGAAGTTGAGAATTCCGCCCTGATGAACTCATAACTGTAAGCTGGCTCTTGCGTGTTTAGACAGCTCGAAGTCATGCCACAACAGTAGTCCGCTAGACCTCAGTTTGCTCTTGCATTTCTTTTAGGTTGGTATCCCTCCAGGTGCATGGCAGAAACAAATTCAGAAATCTCTGTAGAAGAGCCCGGCTCTGACTCTGGCCTCAATGAATTCCCAAAGATAAATTAGCAAGGAGGTCACAGTAACATTTTTCTTGAAAAAAGTAGGTCACTGTAAGTGACAAAAGAAAAAAAAAGATGGCAGAATCAGACCTGTTAGACTTCGGATAATTTAATTATTAAAGACAATATAAATGATTATGTTTAATATTTTTAAAGAAATAAAAGAGGGGCTGAAAGATTTAATGAAGGTGAGAGAAAAAACTAACTTGGATAGATGGCTTGGTGCCACTGAGAATGCAGGTAATCACTCTGCTATTGATTGGTTATGTAATTAATTCAATACATTTATTTATTTATTTAGAGATGGAGCCTTTCTCTGCTGTCCAGGATGGAGTGCAATGGCTCTTTACAGGTGCCTTCATAGAGCCCTGTGGCCTCCAACTCCTGTGTTTAATCGATCCTCCTGCCTCAGCCTCCAAAGTAGTTGGGACTACAGGTGCCTTCCGCCATGGCTAATAATAATAATTAAGATTCTAAAATATGCCAGAGAGTAAGATAAAGAGGTAGGATAAATGGTGGAACTAGGAGATAATATAGGTGATACTGGGGTGCTCATGTTGGATGGCTTTTTTAAAGTGTGTTAGGTTGGCTATGATGAAGAATGCTGGAAGAGGAGGTATCGGATGCTTTAAAAGGAACAGAAAATGATAGAGTCTGAGATGAATTTCACTTGATTGTTGAAGACTGAGTACTCCTGAGGGCTTTCACATCTGGATGCTGAGTTGAAAGACTCCCAGGTCAACCAGGGGTAGTGAGTGAATCTGTATGTACTGTGTCCACTGAGCTAGGTGGTACTACGCATGCCACAATTTTCTTCTCTGCACAATTATGGGCTAAGACTGGTCACAAGAAAGGTTTCTCATGAGATTTGGAGGTAAAGGTGAGGCTTGGTTCTTATATTTTTACATGGAAGGATCTGGAAGGGCATGAAATTCTGCTGCGGCCCAAGCTTGTGGTGCTCAGCTCGTGGCTCACCCTGGGATGGGCCAACAGCCACGCCGGTCCCGAGCTTCTCCTCCTTCCAGGCCTTTGCCTCCTGCACCAGGTACTTGTTTAGTTCTATGCATCCTCCTTTGGAGGCTCAAGTAGGTTCCTGTCATTCTCGGGGGCTCCAGCTTGTCCTGAAGTTCTCAATGTGTCCTTGCTCCTCAAGTTTATGTCCTCTTCTCCCTGCTGCCAGCCTGCCCTGATGACTTTGGGTTCCTGCCCCAGACCAGAAAGGGAACCTCCTCACATAGCCTGTTTAATTAGCTCCTACAGTTGTCTGAGCTCCATTATCTACAACCAATCCTCAGTCACAGTCACCCCTGGTGGTTCTTCCATCAAACCCCGAATGATAGAAGGAGCGTGAGTCGGCCCAGCCTCTGACCTCTATTCAGTGGTTTAGACACAGACAACACTGGATTTCCTGTGGCTGCATCCTGAGCTCAGGCCCTTCTTACTTGTTGCAGAGCAAAGGAAATAGCAGAGTGAGGCTGCAGTACTGTTAAAATCGATTGAGGATCTCAATGAGACTTTGTTTAAATGGGTTGTATCTGTTGGCATTTATTAAAAAAATTAAGGCTTATTTAATTAAAACGTTAAAATGATTATTCATTTAAAAATAAGCCCATTACATGTTAAAAAGAAAAGTACATTTTTGTGGATATAACTATTTTTTAAAACAAAAATATGGTAAGAACAGTGACTTGTTTTAAATTTTTTGCAACTCTTTGTAACATCTGGCTTAATGGAAACCAGCTAGATTTTTATATCCACTTCTGCATTCAAACTTTTGTGAGCGTACTGTGTCCGCTAGGCTCTGGGAGATTCCACTGCGTATTTGTGAGAGATTAACAGTGAAAAGGAAAATGGTGTCTTAGTAATATTGTAAAAATGGATTTCTCTTTGCAGACTGCTTGAAATTTTGGGATTCCTCAGGGGTTCCCAGACCACACTAGAGGACTGTTGGTTTAGTCTAAGGGCTGAGTTTAAGGGTGAAATGTGGGGGCCATGAGTACTGGTCAGGGTTTCAGGAGAAAAGGGAAGGTGCATCAGTGGCTGTCTGGCCACTTCAGGGCATTGGGATAGAGAGGAGGAAGGTGAGTACAAGAAAGAGGCTTTGATGCTGTCACTGTCATAGTCGGGGATTACGAGTCTTTCTCTGTACCTGTCAGTTACTTGTGGAGTAGCCTGTGTTGCTCTAAGACTTAGGCTGGAGCAATGAGAGGCCAAGAAAAATTTAAGAGACGGTGAAGCCCTTTTGTAGAAGATTCAGCAGTTCTGTGGTTCTGTAGATGAGTGGGTGTGAATCGGGTGATGTGGGTGATGGCTTCAACACTGATTACCACAGTTCCAGCTAGAGTTACAGTGCCCTGAAGACTCATTTTGTTAGCTGCAAGGAAGTTCCTGCCTTTGTGGGTCATGAGATACTGATGTAGACTGGAGTGATCGCCTTCTCTTCTATCTGCTCACAGAGGCACTGTGTGTCCTCATTCCCTCTCACATGTTGGCAGAGAAAATCTGGAAGTATACTTGGCCTTTCTCTCAAACGCCTGTGAGCCTGGACCCATGAGTAGTGCACGTACAGAGGATTTTTCCTACTGTGAATCCTCCTCTTTGCTCCCCAAGAACTCAGCCGTCAGCTTCCCAGCAGGAGGTGCAGAGCCTTCTTGAGGCCACATTTTTATAATAAAGCATTGCACCCTGTCCTGGGCTTCATAGACAAAAACTTTCATGCAGTTAGCGCTGAGCTTTCTCCTTTCTGAGTATAGAGTGGAAGAAAGATTCAGCCCTTGTTCATCCACTCCAACCAGGTACATTCTGTTTCCCAGTTCTTTCTAATCAGATGATGAGTGGGAGCGAACTGTTTGTCAGAGAAAAGCCGAAATCAGCTCCAGGAGCTCCTGGCCTGCCTTTGCTGAGAAGTCAAAATCTAACAGTGGCGAGGAAAGCAAACCCCAAACACCATCATCACATTGTTTCTGAAACTGCATTTTCTTTCACTCCATCATATCCATATTCAAACAAAAGAATGTAACGTTTTCATCTTAAGAAAGGCGTTATATCATTTATCGAAAGCTTCCGTGATTCTCAGCGTTTCTTAGTGAAAACACAAAGGTGAAAGTGTATAATGAAAAAGAATATATACTTCTTTTTTCTGGTGCATGCATTTATATTTTCCATGTGGAAGTGAGCAGATGGACAAGATCACCTCTAGAAGATTCCTTTACAGTTTATGAATGCACATACAGGTAATATTTGTTTTATTGCTTTAACTGTGATGGTTAATATTGTCAACTTGATTGGATTGATGGATGCAAAGTATTGTTTCTGGGTGTGTCTGTGAGGGTGTTGCTGAAGGAGAATAACATTTGAGTCAGTGGATTGGGAGAGGCAGACCCCCTTAGTGTGGGTGGGCACCATCCCCTCCCTGTCAGCACAGCTAGAAAAAGCAGGCAGAAGAAGGTGGAAGAAGTAGGCTGAGTCTCCAGTCTTCATCTTTCTCCCATGCTGGATACTTCCTCCCCTCGAACATCAGACTCCAGGTGCTTTATCTTTTCGATCTTCGACTCACACCAGTGGTTTGCTGGAGTCTCTCAGGGCTTTCGGGTCTTCAGCCACAGACTGAAGGCTGCACCGTCAACTTCCCTGCTTTTCAGGTTTTCAATCTCAAACTGATCTGCTACTGAATTCCTTGCTCCTCATCTTGCAGACTGCCTATCATGATGATTGTGTGAGTCAATTCTCCGTAATAAACTCCTTCACATGTATGTCTATTCTATTAGTTCTGTCCCTCTGGAGAACCCTGACTCATGCAGGCACTCAGTGTGAATGACAGTGGTGTCTGATTCTTCTTGATTTATTTATATGCCTTCCATTTCTATGAGAGCTTGCAGATCCAATCACATATTTGTCTGTATGTATGTGGGGTGTGCTGTGTGTGTGAGCGGGTTTGTATATGTGTGTATATTTACATGTTCTATAAATATACCTAAACCCGTCACTGACCTGGTACCCATGAGTTGTCAACACTGGAAGGGAAAAAGTACTTTTACCAGACTCTGAAATTGCATTGTGGAGAAAGTTCTATTTGTTCTGCCTCAAACTACATTGTTTGGTATCTATCTTTGCTTACTGTGTGTTACCTTGTTTTCTAAACAAACGTATTTTTTCATAGTTGGTCTCTACTTCAAGGGTAATAATGTGTCTTTACATCCCTAGCAGAGTTATTTATTTTTTTCAGTGGTAGCCTGTGACTCATTATTAAAAACCTAAAAGTATGAGTCTATAAGACATATTTGAGCAGAAAATGTAACATTATTTGATTTACATGATTTAGGCAATTTACTGACTCAGGCAAGGAGAGAGATGATATGAATAGTCATTTTCTCCTCAGAGACTGAAAAATCTTTCTTTTCTGCCAAAACATTGTTATTAGAACTTTGCTAAATGTCAGAGATAATTTGGACATCAGCTCATGAACCTTCCTTAACTATGTATGTCAATATTCTAGACTTTTAGCATGTAGTCACTAAAATTGTCTTTTGTGGTTTAACAAGTTAATGCTGTTGAAATCGTTTTATAGTATTCTGAATTTTCTCAAGTGATATGAAAATAAAATTCATATTAACTAATCTTAGGTGTATTTATCATTTATTACAAATTCTTTAATATTAGCAAAATTTTTTGAAAGTTTAATAAATTTAGAATATAAATTTAGATTGAAACAAGGGAGGTAATACCTCTCGAATTTATATTTGAGAGCTCAAGTATAAATTCTCTAAGTGTGCACTTGATAGTAAGAGAGGTAGAAAGCCAGACATTTTAAAAAAGGTTAAGATATTAATACCATTTTTTTCTGGGGTGGGGGAATACTATTCTCTATTATTTACATCAATCATCATTTTTTGTTACAAGCAACCCAGTCAACTCTGGCAGGTTTAAGAACTATTAAAAGATGGAATTTTATTTATTTATTTATTTATTTTTAATTTTTATTGCATTTTAGGTTTTGGGGTACATGTGCAGAACATGCAAGATAGTTGCATAGGTACACACGTGGCAGTGTGTTTTGCTGCCTTCTGCCCCTTCACTCATATTTGGCTTTTCTCCCTATGCCATCCCTCCCCC